>OX424575.1:62953984-63178984 GCA_949152435.1 Gastracanthus pulcherrimus
CCTCTCCGATTTTGAGCATTGCCTGCCCGCCCGTTAGAGAATACGGACGTACGTTGCGACGATTGCCTGCCCGTCCGTGAGAGAGTATAGACGCACGTCGAGAACACTTTGATTATTGAAAATCGGCAGACATTGTCAGCGGGAGTCCTATCCGAAGGACATATAGCGACCAGAGTGTAAGATGCACCGTTAGGCGTCCAGGATTAGCGACGGTGAGTGGAGTGTAATGGTCGAGCTTCCCTCGGCACTTATAGGTAAAAATTAACTGAACAAATATCGTACTTTGCCGCCATGTGCTCGGGGTTAGTGGAAATAAACTTGTGGTGGTGTGACACGGTGGTATAGGATCAGTGCGCGTCGGGCCAGCAGTAAAATTATGAATATTAGTGTGGGGGAAATTACGCAATTCAGGAAAACTCGGGAAACGTGGTGATTTGGTCGTCGCGGGAGCCGCGTGCGAGGGCTAGCGTAACCATATTTGTATAGCGACCGGTTCATTGCGTGAAAATTGTAAATTTGGGCGACCGTGCGTATTGTAACTGTAATAAAGCTTAGGTACTTAAAGAATGAGATTGTGTGTATTTATTATATAATTAGTGATTCTTCATTTTGCACTTCACGGAACTTCCTCTGGGAAAGGGCTCGTGCAGAGTTAGCCGCGCTTTACCTGGCGCCCATTAATATAGAGAAATTTGGTAAAGTGTCGAGCAAAAGTCTAATAAATAAACCAGAGTAAAGAAATACCACGTTACAAATGACGTACCAACGGGGGCTTAGTGAAACATGAAAATCAGGAAAAATAGCGACAGACTAAATTAATTAAGTAGTTAGTTCGGGAAAAGTCGGAAAAATTTTTTACACAGTACCCGAGCAAGCGAATGTTCAGCGACTTACAGCGTTTTTTTTGTGTGGTATAAAGATTTAAACAAAGTGGAAAAATTATTTTTTTGTGTTTAAGAAATTTATAGATTGGACTTAAAAATTTTTGACTTGGGTTATTGGGTTATAGATTAGACTTAGAAAATTTTCACTTGGGTTAAATTGTTTTGGATATTTTTGAGAATTTTCCGAAATTATTTTTGAAAATTTTTTGATTTTGAGAAATTTCCGGTAATTTTTTTTTGATGTTTTTGAGAATATTCCGAAATTATTTTTTGAAAATTTTTCGATTTTGAGAATTTTTCGGAATTTTTTTTTTGGATTTTTGATAATTTTTTGAGGTTTTTTTTTGAAAATTTTTTGATTTTGAGAATTTTTCGGAAAATTTTTCGATTTTGAGAATTTTCCAAAAAATTTATTTTGAATATTTTTCAGAATTTTCTGGGAATTTTTTTTTGAGTTTTTAGATTTTGAAAGTTTTTCTGGAGTTCTTTTTGACAATCTTCAAAAATTGTTTTTTCTGAAAGATTGTTGTGATTTTCTTAGAAAATTTTCCGACATTTTCTTTTTGAAAGGTTTTTGTTAAGAAAATTTTTTTTATTTTTCTTGAAAATTTTTGAGCGATTTTTGATTGAGGGTTTTCACAGTTTTTGGGTGTGTAGTAAAGGAAATTTTCGTTCAATTGGGACCTTTCGTAGGATTCTTTTTGAGTATTGAAATTTTTCTTCGGTTATTTGAGGATGATTGTAGCGATATGCAAAGAAAATAGCGAAATACTAGAGTAAGCGGAAGACTGCAGCGACGCACTGAATATAATAACGATAAATAGAGAAGGTGTGGAAAATAGGAGACAAAATCAGAAAATCTTTGTTTGGGGATTTAGTGAAATTTGAGTAATGAGTTAGAGAGAAAGATGAATTAATTTGTGTGTAATTATTCTGAATTTCGACCTATTTTTCAAGCCTCCTCAACGACTTTTTAAAGTAGTAGAGTAGGAGTCACACCACCGTATAGGGAAATATTATTTGCGAACACCTCCACAAAATATTATTTGTTGTGCTATTCCCAAATACCCCCAATCGATTAGTAAGAAGGATTTATAATTTGGTTAAGAGTAAAACTTTTTCTAACAACTACTGGAACTTGGGTATAAAAATACAACTAAAGTTGTTATTATAACTACTGTGTCAAAGGAAAAATTGATTATTATATATATTTATATCTATTAATTGTATTGGGAATTATTTACTGAAAATTGATTGCGACCCAGAAGAAACCTCAGATTATTACTCCAGATATAAACAAGAAGAGAAGACCAAGAACTACTGAAGACTGAATAGCGACTTTATTAGATTCGCGTCGGGTATTTCAGCAGCTACTCATGAATTAGGCAAACAAATTTTGAGTCCTCAAGAAAAGAAGCTATTTCTTTGTTTATCTCCTTTTGTCCCTTTAGCAAAAGTAAACATACGGTAATCTCCCGAGTAACATATATATATATATATATATATATATATATATATATATATATATATATATATATATATATATATATATATATATATATATATATATATATATATACATATTATTATCATAAATCATTATAAAAATTGAAAATTAGTGACACAGTAGTTAGGCAGGAAAATTGTCCCGTAAAAGAGTAAGACTGATTCCTTTATTAGCGACCTCTCGATTCACGTGCACCAGGTACTGTAAGTTAAATCCCCGTCTTTGAGAAGATTCCAAAGACTTGGGCGGGACCTCCCAACATAGCGAATACTGCAGTAACTGTAGAGTGTAATTAGCGACCAAACCGCTGTTTTTGTTTCTTCTCTTTGTGTACGAGTAGAGTACAAAATGAACACAAGAGAAGCAGCAAAGAAGGATCCGCGCATACTCCAGCGAATGGCAGTATCAACTAGAATAAATGGGATGGACCCGAGCGAACTAATATTAATTCTAGATCAGATGGGACTTATGCACCAGTAGTTACGCTAGAAACAATAAGCAAAGCGACCACCACTCTCACTACGACGACACCAGTTCATACACGGGGACCAACGGATAGCTTCGCGATGCAGATGGTGTCTGCAAACACACGATCAAGAGTGCAAACAGGGTTTCCACCGCAACTCTTATCGATGAGCAGTCATACACAGTTGGCATATACTCTGGGACTAATGAAGATGATACCAACCGGCTACCAATGGAGGCTGACAGAGCCACTTTTCCATTATACAGGAAATCATCCATCACCGGATTCTAGTAGGGGAACTCCCGCGGTACCAATGATCCCAAGACCAATACAATTGATTACACCAGCGTCAACGGCTTCGGAACCAACGTTACTTTAGATGCCAACCACCGCAGCGCCGTCGGTCACACGACCTCCTGCAATGGCACAAGCAACGAACGTCGGGGCCGGTCCGGGGACTAGTCAGATGGGACAACCCCTAGCAAGAAGTGACAATCCGAGAGAAACATCACAAAGCCAAACGCCACAGCAGGAGATAAACCTGAACGCCAGTATTCAATATATCAGACAAGTAAAACATAGAGACCCCATAGCCAGTAACCCAAGAAATGAGAACTCAACAGACAGTAGCGACGTAAGCAACAAAGAAAATGAGGAGAATCGAGAAGAAGATGCTATTCCACAGGGGGCAGGACCATACGAACGGATACTGCAGGAGTTTGAACAACTGAAAATGGCACAACATAGACCAATTCTCCTCCGAGAACCGGTATACGCACCACAACTTCCAGTAGTACCACCTCCGGTAGCAAACCCACAGAATTACGTAGACACTCCGAGACCACCGAGGGGATCTCAAGAGAGAAGGGAGCGACCCAGGAATCACGAAGTGGCAGAGATTTGGAGTCCTAAGGTGAACACCGTTCGTAGGTCAGCAGACCAGCAAACCGAAGCATCAAAACAGAGAAGAGGAGAACGAAAACGACTGTCATCGAGTAGCTCGGAACGTAGCATACTAGACCGAAGATCAGTAAAGAAGAGAGATAGCCGTAAAGTGAAAAACCGTAGACATAGGAGTTCGAGTAATAGTACCACAAGTAGCGACGGTAATACAACGTCATCAGACTCAGATAGCGACCACAATAAAAGAAGTAGAAAACACATGAGAGGCCACAAACGGATGCAGTCGACATCGACTAGCGATTCGGAATATGAAGATAAGAAGATGAAACAAAAAAATAGGAAACGGCACTCGAATGCCGACATAGCGGGGAAGAATGTTAAAATATTGCAGAGCTGGAACCTTAAGTTCAATGGGGAAGGTAAGGAGCCAGAGGAAATTTTAGACCGGCTGCAGGATTGCAAAGCAAGCCTAGCCAGGAGCTATTGAATGCGGTACCATCGATATTTTCAAAAAATGCTAGCAGATGGTATCGATCGAAGCGACCGGACCTAAAATCACGGAAAGACTTTCAAAAAGCGTTCAGAAGGCAGTATTTGGGTCACAGAGATGAAGAAGACACGATGGCGGACTTACGGAACCGATCAATGGCGAAAGGAGAAAAGATTGCCAATTATATATCCTGCGTGGAATACATTGTTGACCACTTTAAGCGACCTCCATCCAGGAAAACAATAGTAAAACAGGCCTACAAGGGCTTGTGGAAAGACTATCGACACTTCATGGCGGGGAAAGAAATTAAGATGCTCAAGGATATAGAGAAACTAGGGAGAATTTGGGAAAAGGAGAAAGAACTGGACGACCGGTTTGAGGAGCCTCTACCAAAGGAGAAGATGAGCATACCAGGTGCAGCATACTCTGGGACACCCTCAGTCCGTAAGGTAGCGGTAGCCTACGAGAAATTGAACCCAGAAAGCGACACTAGCGACAGCACATCAGCGACAACCAAACCTGCGAGAAAGAGAAAGTGGAATAAAAAAGCGAAGAAAAAATAAAAACAAATAAATGTGGTAGCCGCTGCCAAAGAGAATCAAAGGCCTGAGGCCAACGTACAGGCGACCCCAGTACAGCCAGCCTCGCACAACGCGACCGCAACAAGGACGCGCAGCACACCGCTGAATCCACTGCGACCGAGTTTTGTGCCCGCTTGGCAATGATCTCTTCCCCAGAATGTTAACTCGTTTCAGGGTAGACGTGGTCAGGCCCAAGGATTCACTGGCCGAGGCGCCTATAATATGAGAGGAACTAGAGACCAAAACGGGCCTCCTGCCCAAAATATACCAGTATATGCATGCTATACATGCCAGACGGTAGGGCACCGAGCAAGAGAATGTCCACAAAGGACATGCTACTTATGTAGGGTTATGGGACACTATGCAAACGAATTTCCCAATAGACAGCCGGCATGGCAGTCTTCTCCAAATTATCAGGCCATGGGAAACGGGCTGCAGGGGAGGCAGAAGAGTCCCATACCTCCCCAGCAACCGCAAACGGGATGAAACTGGCAACAATAAAGGGAAGCCAGCATAGCGCCCAACGGATCATACAGGAGAAGAGAATAGCGATCCCAGAGAACGCGAAAATTAGCAGCGACCAAGAGAGAAGTGGATCGATGATAGGCGAGGCAGCTAAAAGTATTAAGTCCATATTGTCAGATGGGGAGACTCACCCAGTATGGAATAATACTTCAAACAGCGGAGGATTAAATAGGACCTCACCAATAGCGACCAGAAGACCATTAAGTAGAGAGAGTAGTGAGAGCAACAAAATTCGAGAAGAGAGAGAAAAAGTAGAGAGTAGAGAGAGTAGTGAGAGCAACAAAATTCGAGAAGAGAGAGGAAAAGCAGAGAATAGCTCCGGTCCTGGCAAGACCAGATTTTGGCAAAACCTTCACGGTCCAGAGTGATGCAAGCGGAGTGGCGATTGGAGCGGTTTTGAGACAGGAAGGGGATGATGGAGAGCACCCCATCGTATATGTGAGTAGAGTACTCACGGCGGCTGAACGAAACTATACCACGTCCGAAAGAGAATGCTTGGCGTTATTATGGGCCAATAAAAAGTTGCGACCATACCTTGAACGGTACGAATTCAAGGCCATCACCGACCATAGCGCCCTCCAATGGCTTCGTAATCTAAAGGACCCTACTGGACGACTAGCCCGTTGGGCACTTGAAATGCAGCAGTGGGACTTCGAAGTAATCCATCGAAAGGGCACTCTGCTGAAAGTGCCTGATGCGTTGCCCAGGATGTATGAAGATGGCGGGGAAATAGCTGGATTTGAAGAGATAGAGGATGAGCGATACGTAGCTAGGATGGAAGAAGTACAAAGACACCCACACCGATTCCCAGACTGGCGAATCGAAGATGGCATGTTGTACAAATTTCGTAGCGACTCCCTATTAGATCCAGTGACATCTCGAGAAGAAGGATGGAGAATTGTCGTCCCAGTAGAGTACCGTGAGAGAGTGGTGACGGAGAGCCACTCCATCACCTCCGCGGGACACCTGGGACTTGAGAAGACCTATGACCGAGTGGCCCGCGAATACTACTGGCAAGGCATGTACTACGACGTGCGCCACTTCGTCCAGGCTTGTCTCGAATGCCAGAAGCACAAGGCCTCTCAGACGGGACCCATAGGGCTACTAGACAAGAGAATTGTAGAGCGACCATGGGCCGTAGTGGCAGCAGATCTTATGGAATTTCCACCAAGTAAGAGTCAATTTAAATACTTGGTGGTATTCCAGAATCTCTTCACTCGGTGGATCGAGGTGAAGCCGCTGAGAAAGGCGGATGGCAAGTCGGTGGCTCGCGCCCTAGAGGAGCTCATCTTGTTTCGGTGGGAGACGCCAAACTATGTACTCACAGATAATGGGAAAGAGTTCATTAATAAGCACCTGACCGACACTCTGAAGGAGTATGGAGTGACCCATGTGACCACGCCACCATACCATCCGCAAGCCAATCCAGTGGAGAGAAGCAACCGAACCCTAAAGACCATGATAGCGACCTTTGTGAAACAAGACCATCGGGATTGGGATGCCCAGCTTCATGAGTTCAGGCATGCAGTCAACCCTGCGATGCAATCGACCACCAAGGTATCACCAGCCTTCTTGAATTATGGACGAAACCCAAGGCCGGTGAAGAGTTTACGAAGAGAAGTAGAGCCAAAGCGACCAATTGTTAGTAGCGACCTCGAAGATTGGTTAGATAGAGTAAGAAGACTGGATGCCCTACGTGACCTAGTAATCAGGCATATCGACTATGCAAAGAAGCGACAAGCCAAATACTACAATCGTGGCAGGAAGGAGGCGACATTCCAGGTAGGGGACTTAGTAATGAGGGAAACCCATCGCTTGTCAAACAAGGACAAGCGGTTCTCGGCTAAGTTAGCTGGCCGGTTTGACGGCCCATTTGCCATCAAAGAAGTCAAGTCTTCGCTGGTATATGTGCTAAATATGGGGGAGGATAAAAGAATACCCGAGGTGCACGTGAGTGAATTGAAGAGATATATTCCCCCAAGGGGAAAAGCCCAGTAGTAGCGACCTCCTCCTTACAAGCGACCTTGAAGTGGTTGTTTATCGAGTTGGCCAGTAAAGGAGAACAAACATATGACTCTAGCGACCATAACGATTAGCGACCCATCCGAGACCCTAAGCATCGGCGACCAAGGGCATAACCTGAGAACCCATTAGCGACCGAAACATAGAGTGACGGAGGCATACCTATGCTCAGTAAGTTGTTAAAAGTCTTGTTATTTATTTATTTATTAAACTTTTTTTTTATGAGGATCTTATAATTGCCCCTATGGTCGCGCGATCTATGAGCGCCATTGCTCTGTGGTCGGATTGGGAGTAGTGAGGTGGAGGTATTAATAAATTCTTTGTTGTTTTCAGCCTGATTAGTTCTAAGTGTATATATATATTGTTTCTTGCAAAAGCTCTTCTATTATATATATATATATATATATATATATATATATATATATATATATATATATATATATATATATATTGTTTCTTGCAAAAGCTCTGGTGCCGAGGGTTGTTCGGGAATCCCGTTGATGGGATACAATGGCCCAACTAGAGTCTCGTTTGATTATTGGAATAAACAGCCCACTCCTGGCGGTGTGTCCCGTTTAGGGGGGGGAGAGTTTGTGACGTGTATTTCACGTCCCAATGTTATTAAAACACGGGCAGTCAATCGCGACCAAGTCACCCGTCACCAGAGCCGAGCAACTTATATTAAATAATTATTGTTATTAATGGGGGGAATTGTTATTTATTTGTTGAGGGAATGAGGATAAGGAGTCGCGACCGAGGAAAGCACATACCCATACCAGCGGCACCAGCTGATCGCCGCAGCGACGACTGCTCGGAGCGAGCAACGACGACGAGCCTCTACACACACATGCACAGCACCAACACCACTGCACTCTTTACGCGCGACCCTCTCTCTCTCGCTTGCTCTTTCTTCTTCGCCTCTGGAGGATGATGAGCCACTGCCCGCGTACACACACACACACGCGCGTGCGACCGCCCTCTCTCCCGATGCACGCAGACGCGGGAGGAGAGAGGATTCACAGCAGCAGCGGCGGCTTCCTCGAGGCACACCATCTCGCCTGTAGCCACGAGAGAGAGAGAGAGAGAAAGAGAGAGATACCGACACGGCTGTCGACAGCATGGGGAGAACTAGCAGCCGCCGCGCCGCGAGCCGCATGAAGTTGCCGGCCTATCGTAGCGTAGGCCGACGCGCGCACGTCGCCGCTGCCAACTGTGATGGTCCGGCGGCGACAAAACCGAAAGCGCCCGATATAGATATACACGCCGGGTTTCCGCGCGTGTATATCTAGCAATTCATATTGCCCACGCTTCGTGGGCAGGGCGGCATTCGTGGAGCGGACCAATGGTAATTAGCGACTCAAATCGCCGCAGACTTGGCCTTGATTTTCGCATTTAGGGAAAATCAAGGCCAATCACCGTGAAGAAAGGGGCGGAAGCAACAAGTGTGTGGGCTGAAGGTGGTCGAGAAGAAGAGCAAAAATTTTGGAAGAGATTTCCGCCCTCTCCGATTTTGAGCTTTGCCTGCCCGCTTGTTAGAGAATACGGACGTACGTTGCGACGATTGCCTGCCCGTGCGTGAGAGAGTATAGACGCACGGCGAGAACACTTTGATTATTGAAAATCGGCAGACATTGTCAGCGGGAGTCTTATCCGAAGGACACATAGCAACCAGAATGTAAGGAGCACCGTTAAGCATCCAGAATTAGCGACGGTGAGTGGACTGTAATTGTCGAGCTTCCCACGGCACTTATAGGTAAAAATTAACTGAACAAATACCGTACATTGCCGCCATGTGCTCGGGGTTAGTGGAATAAACTCGTAGTGGTGTGACACGGTGGTATAGGATCAGTGCGCGTCGGGCCAGCAGTAAAATTATGAATATTAATGTGGGGGAAATTACGCGATTCAGGAAAACTCAGGAAACGTGGTGATTTGGTCGTCGTGGGAGACGCGTGCGAGGGCTAGCGTAGCCATATTCGTATAGCAACCGGTTCATTGCGTGAAAATTATAAATTTGGGCGACCGTGCGTATTGTAACTGTAATAAAGCTTAGGTACTTAAAGAGTGAGATTGTGTGTATTTATTATATAATTAGTGATTCCTGATTTTCCACTTCACGGAACTTCCTCTGGGAAATGGCTCGTGCAGAGTTAGCCGCGCTTTACCTGGCGCCCATTAATATAGGGAAATTCGGTAAAGTGTCGAGCAAAAGTCTAATAAATAAACCAGAGTAACGAAATACCACGTTACAATTTATAAATTGTTTAGACCTCAAAATTAAATAAAAATGATAATTTGTCATACTGGACGACACTTTTTAGAAATCGAAAAATTGTAACTTTTACATTGATATAGATAATTAATATTTATTCTTCAATTTTATTCTAGATAATCTTTTTCTTCATAGAAGACGATTCAAGGATCAAATCCTTTATTGAGATTGTAATTTTCACCGTGTCAATTGAAAGTTATTCCCAAAATGGGTATGTGTTGTTATACTACACGACCTTCCCCTAAACTAATGTTTTTAGCTTTATTTTACGTTTTTAGGACCCATCCGATAAAACTACTGGCAGTGTGCTTCATTTTTAGATACCCGAAAACAATCCTCAAAATTTCATCAAAATTGATGATACGGACTCATCATTTATATGATGCACTATATATATATATATGCACAGCTCTCAAAGGTTAGTGTTAAATTATTGTATACGTGAATTATTCACACTTTGTTTGTATAGCTATTTTTTTGGCATGTTATAAATATGAATGAGGTATGAAACTAAAACTTTAACCTGCTCTTATTTAACTTTATATTTTCAGATTCTGCGTGTAGACGCCTTACAAGCCAAAATAAAGGTACGGATAATTATCTAATATGTTGAAATAGTATATATATATTTGCGAGAAATATTATTTACAAAATTATTAGTTGTTTATTTCTTGTTTTTCAGCTAAAAATCATATATAAAGCTCTATAGGGATCATACCCCCGTAATAAAACTTAAAACGTTTTAAAATAAACAATTTATCGATAATAAAATTAATGTTCTCATATTTTCATTTCTATTTATATTTGTGCTGCTAATATTTTTTATTTTTTAATTAATAAAATAATTTTAGAACACTACTTTTATACCATAACTGTAATTATATTTCTGATTTACATTAAGATTTAAGGGTTAAGAATATAATATTTATAAAGAATTACTAATTCAATTTTTAGTGAGGTCTCATGAATGCCAGGTTAGTAGTGAATGGAAAAGTAAGTAAATAAATAGATAAATAAAAATGGATTAACTTAAAGTTTACTTACATCATTGTTTGAAGCATCTATCCTACTTTTCGTAGCACTTGCATTACATTTTCTTCCAGTTTTAGAAGCAGGACCAGGTTTTCTTCGACATATCGGCAGTATAGGATTTTTCTCACATTCTAAACTCGATTCTGATTTGTTGCCATTTGAATCAAACTTGTCACATTATGATAATGAAGTATCCGATTCAGATTTTTTCTCCGATTGTTTTTTTTGGATATCTAAACAAAAAATTTAATTAATAATACAATTTTGATTGTGTTCAATGTTAATGTATGTTATTATGATTTAAATAGTTGAAGTAATATATATTATTAAATTTATTTCAATACCTTCCATGGTTCATCGTCAGAAACTGATGAAGACGTATCCTCGTCTTCTTTAGTACTGCTTCCAGAAATAGATTCATTTTTCCTTTTCTTCATATAAGCATGGATAATGTCTTTGCTTGATGCATCAATTGCTTTACGCTTTACTGCAGCATTTGCCTAAGGTGTTAATTATCAATTAATCTTACTAAATACATTGAGCATATGGACAATGATAATGTTTTTAGCTATATCCAAGTTCTAGGACTTAGTAGATCAATGTACAAGTGCTGGATTTAATTTTCATGTATCAGCAAATGATATTAAAATGTTCAGCAAAATTCGTTTACCGAAGGTTTTCTACTATTCTTGTTAGCTAGCAAAATTGTTGCATATAGGCATTTTTATTTTTTGAGTAATTTAAAATTTTTTTATTTTAAGGTTACTAATACGTGTATAAAAGTAGTCTAGAATGAAATAAAACTTATACACCTTATTTATTAATATGAAATAGATATTCTCAAAACATTTCAGACCAGGTTGCCGAATAAATTTTAGAGAAAAAATAACTTAAAAATTAGTATTTAACCCGCTGTCTTATGGCAGTCATACAAATTCAAAGCAGTAGTATATTAAGATTCTTTGCAATAACTGTATGTTATGCTGAAAAAGCAATTATAAAATTACAAAGTTCGTCCTTTCAATAAACCAAAAAACCAAAGGATTCCTGTATTATTAAAAAAATATTGTATTTAAAGTGCAAAAACGCTACTTTTCTAACCTAAAACAGTGACTGCATGAGTCATATTAGCATATTATTTCGATGATGAAACAAATTTTATTTTTCGTATTAAGGTTAATGTCCCACTAACTGGGCGGTTAAGCTTACTAAGAGTTCATACCCGCTTTAGAATACATACAAACATCGTAAAAGTACAAAATATTTTTACATTTAAATAAATATTACTATTTTGCAGCATATAAAATGAAGAAATACGAGATTTTATTATTAATATGGAGAGAAATGAATAAAACATCACATCTCTTAATGCACTAATAAGTGGACAATGTATAACGTCCATGTACTAGCGTCCGAAAAATGTAGTCCCAATACCTGGACACGTATATTTCACAATATTTTAATCCGAATTATTAATGAATATACTTAGAGAAACTAATCATTATGGTATACAGAGTATCATTTGTATCATTAATGATAGGTAGCAATACATAATTATAGTTTCAAAGACATATAATATTTGAGTGCATTTCTAACCTAATTTGTAACCTAAATTTCGTAGTCAAAACAACGCTGTAAAACATACGTTTCCTAGCCTAACTCTTAAGAATGTACATGCATTGCCCAAAACGAGAACACAGCCTAACATAATCTTTTTATAGTCTGCAAAGCAAGATAAAAGTAAGAATATAGTTGATTTAATCATTAGAATAATAAATTCTGAATTATAATTTAAAAAAATATATGAGAAGTAAAAATGGCGTCGGGAGGGAAAGAGCCTCCTGATAAGAATTGTGGAAAATTTCTCAAATGTCACCCAAAGAGTGAAGTGACAACTGTTATCTGTATCGTATGTGATAATACATACCATTTAAGTTGTGCAAAACATAAAAGTTTCAATTTTATAAGTGAAAGACTAATAATATGTCCAGAACACAAAAATCTCATAACCTCAAAATTGAACGTAGAGGTCTTGAGTGAATCGGCAAAAGCAATGACTGCTCAAATAAAAATGAGACAATCAGAAGAAATAAGAAAGGAAATACTTGAGGATTTAGCGAGTAAATCACAAGAAATGTTAAACACAACGATGACCGATTGTACAGCTGTTTATGAAATAATGCAAAAAGAAAATGAAATGCTAAAACAACTCAACAACGAACTAGTTGAAAAAAATGATTTATTGAAAGAGTTATTAGACAAACAAAAAAGCTATCAAACAAGCAATAAATCTTTTGCTGAAATAGCTAGTGTTATAAGACCTGTAAAGAAACGAGTTCCAAAAATTATAATCAAAGCATTCGATAATACACAGCAAGCAGATGTCAAAAAAAGAGTTGCAAAATGTCTTATAAAGGAAAAAAGTATTTAAACGAAAGAATTATACATTAAAAATAAAGATGAGATTGTTGTCAAATGTGTTAATAGTGACAGTGTTGAAATTGCTGAAAAGTTATTAAAGAGCAAGTTAGAGGAAGTTTGTGAAATTAACCTGGAATAATTAAATAATCCAAAAATTAAAATAGTGGGAATTGAAAACTATATGAATATGGATGAAAATGGCATTGAAGAAGATATAAATATAAGGAATTTTGCAAATTTTAATAGTAAAGCTCAAGTACTGCACATGTATATAAACAAGAAGACAAATATTAGCAGTGTCTTAATGGAAGTGACAGCTGATATGTATAAACACATAAGAGATAACAACAACAGAATTTTTATTGGATGTCAAAGCTGTAGAGTCTTTGACCTGATAAATATTAAACCTTGCTTTAACTGTGGTAGATTGGGACACAATGATTCAAACTGCAATAATACAACAACATGTCTAAAGTGTACAAAAAATCATAAAACTTTTGACTGTGATAGTGATGTTTTCACATGCCCAAACTGTAATTTTAGCAATAATAAATTTCAAACAAAATTTAATACATGTCATGATGCAGCAGATTTTAATTTATGTGATATTCTAAAAAATAAGATAAATAAATTTATTGAAATAACTGATTACCCAGTGAAACCTACTTTATCGACAGTAAAATCAATACCTATGCATTACCAAGAGAAGATAAGTAATCGGCAAAAAGACAACAAGATGCAAAGTGAAATGATTTTAAAACAAAAAAAAAAAAAAACAACAACAAAATCAACAGCAACAACAGCATCAACAGCAGCAGCAACAACAGCATCAACAGCAGCAACAAAAACAGCAAATATTAACAAGAAATAACGCAAAACGACAAAAAGACTTAAGTTAATTAATTAAGTACGGATTTTGAATTTATTGATAAAATAAAAAAAGACTTGGTGCGAAAAGAAAAAACATGTGACAATATTAATAGCCTTAATAAAATCATTAACAATAAAAATGATATTATAATGCATGTTAATATTAGAAGCATGTCTACTAACTTTGATAAATTAAAAATTCTATTGGAAAGTCTAACTAGCAAACCAACTATTTTTATATGTACTGAAACTTACGTACAAGTTAATTATAAATTATATGAATTAGAAGGTTATAAAAGTTATTATAATGAAAGTAAAATAAATTAAAACGATGGTGTTATGGTTTTTGTTGATGGAAATATTGTACATGAAACTAAAACTATTGAATTTGGAAGGATTAAGATAATAAATATACATATTAAGCTAAGTAATAATAGTAGTATGGAACTTTCTGCTGTGTACAGATCTCATGACATACCTAAGACTGAGTTCATTTTATATTTAAACAAATTCTTAAGTAAAAAGAGAAATTTAAAAAATCACTTAGTAATAGGAGATTTTAATATTAACCTTTTAGAGTTGGATAGAATAAGCCAGGAATTTCTTTGTAACTTTTTAGACAAAGGATATATACCTGGTTTTGTTGGTATCACTAGACCATCTATAGGAAATTGCAATGGATCATGTATTGATAACATATATATCAAAACTGATAGCCTAAGTACAGATACATATAAATTGAGACATTCTTTGACAGATCATTACCCTATTTTTGTTTATATAAATAAGATCGAAACTAAAGACTCCAGACCTACTGTAATATTAGACTATAAAAAATTGAGAAACATTGCTGAAACAAGAGACTGGAATTCAATTATGTCAATTCATGATCCAAACATAGCCTACTTACCAATTGATAAGCGAAATCAAAAAATGTACGGAACAAGCAAAAACACGGAAAAGAAAAGGCGTAAATAAATGTAGGAAAATTTGGATTACTGATGCTATTAGTAATTCATGCGAAACAAAAGAATTCTTATACAATTTATGGAAAATGGATGTTAAAAATGAACAACTTAGACAACAGTACATAAATTATGCAAAAATTTTAGATAAGGTTATCCTAGATGCTAAAATAAAATATGATAAAAATTTAATATTAAATAATACAAACAACCCTAAAAAACTATGGAAAATTATCAACACGAAAATAGGAAAAAAAAAAAGAAATCGAATGAAACTATAAATTATATTAAATTTGATAATGTCAAAATTATGGATAGTATAGATATAGCTAATAATATGAATAAGTATTTTTGTGAAATAGGTAAAAAATTGAGTGATAAGATAGATAAACCTTCGACATCTGTGATAAAAATGCCAGATATGAATGCTAATTCTATTTTTTTAACTCCGACAAATGCGTATGAAATCATGAGCATTATAAATAATTTGAAATTAAAAAATGGTGGTGTAGACAAAATTAATGGTCAAACTCTGAAGGTTATCTGTAATTATATTGCGGAACCACTAGAGTATACTCGTATATTTAATTTATGTATTGAAAAAGCCATCTGGCCTGATGCATTAAAAAATGCTGAAATTGTGCCGATTTACAAATCTGATGACAAACACAATGTTTCTAATTACAGACCAATCTCTTTAGTATCTAACATAGCTACAATTTTTGAGAGAGTATTATATAATAGAATTTTTGATTTTGTTAAAAAAATAATATAATATCTGATCACCAATTTGGTTTCATGAAGAATATAGGTACAAAAGATGCCCTAAATTATATTACCAATGTACTATACAATAATTTTGATCGCAGTAAACCAACAATAATAACTTTCTTGGACTTGGCTAAAGCATTTGATACTGTCGATCATAAAATATTACTGGATAAACTTTACTGTATAGGGATTAGAGGACAGGCACTGGATCTACTTTCAAGTTATCTTAATAATAGACATCAAAAAGTTAAAATTAATGATAGTGCGAGTAATTATTTAAAAATATACACAGGTGTACTAGAAGGTACCATTTTAGGTCCACTACGTTTTATTTTATATATTAATGATCTCTTGAAAGTAATCCATCCTGATGAAATTTTGTCTTATGCAGAAAAGAATACTGAAAATTGTTAATAAAAAAAATGTTATCATACATGATAATCCACTGAACTTGGAACAACTTTTTGCTTTTGAATCATTGATATATCATTACCCTAATCTAAAAAGTCAATTTCTTAAGTCTAATAGTATTACTAGGAAAATAACTTAATGATTCCCAGCAACAAGAAAAAGGTCAGCAATAAAAATAGGTACACAAAAGCTATACAAGTTTTCAATAAACTACCAACTGATTTAAAAACATTAGAATTAGATAAAAAGTCACAAAAATATAAACTGAAAATGTGGATAAAAGATAACTGTAATATATGAGGTGCAATTATATTAAATATACCTATGTACAAACAATATTTTTATAATGTTAATAGTTTCTAAATTTTATAATGTTTCTAGTCTACCATGAGATGTATACGATACTAGTTTAGTTTAGTTTTTAAGTTAGTCTTAAGTAAGGTAGTTATGCTTTAAGTTTTGTTTTGTATCACTTTTCTTAATTTTATGTACTTTCTTAATTTGAAATAGTGAAAAGTTGACTATTTTAGCTACTGAAAATAATTCCACTGGCGAAACAGTGAAAATTATACTATTTTGTCAGTGAAAACTGTATTTACTAGAAAAATAGTGATTTTTCACTAGTTTGGTAGTTAATACATAAGTAGAAAAACTGGTAAAGTAGGGATTGAGTTTGTATTTCATAACCTAATTTCAGTTAAAATTATTTTTATTTCATGAACTTTAAAGTATTATTTTTATTATGTAATAACAAAATAATTAATTAATGAACTAATAAAAATGGTGCAAATAATCTCTTAATTATGATTCTAATCCATATTTCCTTTGTAAGAATTTGAAAAATGCCTAAAACTATTCATTTTTCATAATTAAATTATAATTAAATTGAACATTAATTTTTGTTGTAATGTGCAACTAAAAAATGTATTCAAGTATCAGAAGTACCTTCGTATCAGTATATGTATATCAGTTAAATTCGCAACACGTTATAAGAGGTATAAAATTTACTCTATGCAAGCAACCTACGTAGGCAAGTGGTGAAGACGTTGGACTGTAAACCTTGTGGACAAGAGTTCGATCCCCATCGCAGAAGATTTTATCACATTTTTAATTTATTTCTTATTTTAATATATATAAATGTTCAAATGAAAATCTAATACATAATCAATATCTAATACATCTCATATATATTTACATACGCGTTTAATAACAGCTTTATTTTTTTAATTTACTGAATGTTAAAATTTCACTATTTTGATAGTAAAATTTCACTGTTTCAAGTAGTGAAAATTTATTTTGCTGTTTCAAATAGTGAATATTCACTATTTTTTAGTTGCTGAGTTATAACTATTCAAAATAGTGAATATTCACTGTTTGCCAGTGAATTTTCACTATTTCATAATAAGAGAGTACCGGACCTGCGCACAGGTAACTTAGTTTACCTCTGTAGGGATTTACATCATACTGTAATTTTATGTATGTGAATCTTTCTGGTTTAAATAAATAAATAAATATGCGCTAAAATAAATATCAATTGAGTAATAATAAATTTTTTATCAAATGTCCAGTTAGTGGGACGTGTCCAGTCAGTTACCTTACAACAATGTTCAATTATCTTAAAATTCATAAATAAATTGGATAAATATTATTTAACTTTTCAAGTTATTTATACATACTCAATTCATTTTAAAGATGCGCATAAATAACCTTAAGTTCAAACCACCATGTAGTCATAAAAAGATATAATGATTTTGTAGGGAAAACACAGAATTGAGATAAAAAATCAATGAAAAATAAAATTGATTTTAAATATGTACGGAAGCATTTAGGCAATTGCAAAATAAAATTATTATTAATGTTATTGCTATAAATTGTAGTAAATAAAATAATTTTATAGCACTGCAAGACCTAAGTCCACACTTATGTCATGCCTGTCTGTGACATAAGTAGTGTATTACTGCATCGTGTTTATTGCACGGCGTGATAATGGTCTGCTTAAGACACAGATAGGCGTGACAGCGGACTTAGTGCAGGCAGTGCTATAAAATAGTATACGATACTTGTGTCATAAGTCGTCCTTCATAGCACTCACTACACTCGGGTGCTAATAAACGCCATTCTGTAAAGGACTACTTAGGTCACGTGTATTGCAACGTACTATAAATATATCATTTAATTGATCAGAGTAAATAAAAATAAACGACATTTAGTACGTTACCTTATTCTTCGTTTTAGTTTGACTACTCATTTTGCCACCCTCCTCGGCGACAGGGGTCAAATCTGAATCATTTAGTTTTGACACATGTAGTCTTCCATTAGCATCAATAAAATCATTTACTTCTGCTTCAGTTTCTATAAAATATAATGTATATTTAAGAGTTCAATGATTTGTAATAACATCATAAAGTTAAATTATAATCCGAACATGAGACTGGTGAAATCAGTCAAATGGATGATAATTTATACGTGCGAAACATAAATTGTTGTATATATAGTCAAAAAATCTACAACATTGATACAGCATTGGATTTTTATTCTTATAGTATTGTATATAGATAGTACAAATATGGTACTAGCAAAGCAAGTACGTGTTATACAATATTTAAAATATTTAAAAGTTAATGCCTTTTATAGCAATCCATTTAAATTTATAAAGTTAATATTACACAAAGTAATATTAGTTTGCAAAAAGAATTCAATCATTTCAAATTATTTATAAATATATTCAACTAAAACAAATCTGTAAAGTTTTGAACAAACAGTATGATTTTAATGGTTTTCCTTTAGTAAAGCTCCTACATGTTATTATTACCTACGGTAGTATGCGAAAGAATTATATTTTTAATGTGGACTTATTTAAATACCGTTAAACAGGTAATATAGAACTGTAGGTAAAAAAATGTAGCGATTGTATGTAGTTCTATAAATTCACGGACAAATGAACACTTAAAAACATTGGCGATTGTTTGACTTTAATCCGAATAACATGTACAAAAATGGAAATTTATGATTGTATGCATACCTTTTACAGCAAGAATCTGGCAAATGCATGGCTTATTATCTTCAATTATCACAAAGGGCTTTTTACTAAATTCTCGACTTTGTTTCCCAGTGTTTCCATACTCAAAATGTGTAAATTTGATATCTTCAACAATCTTGTATACTTTTTTAGTAGGAACGTAAACATAAGCATACATTATAAGGCTTTAATTACCTTTACACTCTGATCACTCAAAAGAATGGCGGCTTTTTTATCTACCACGAGGTTTCACAAGCTTCAATGCTAATTGCAACGAGACAAAGGATTTAAATTTTAAAGCATGCTGACAGCTTCATAGCATGGTTGCGGGTAACGTCACGACACTGTCCGACGAATGACGATGACTGCCGTGGCCACAGTAATATGAATTATGTAGATGAACCGTTCATGGTGGAAAAAGAGAGGTGTGCTATTCACCTTGGTGAGGGTAGTACCAGCGCCAAAAGCAATGTTAAATTCCCATAAGGTGGTATAAGTTGGAACCACAACAATTATGGTGCAATGCTTAGGAAGGTTAGGAAAAACCAAAATTGTATCGCTTTTTCGGGATATTTAAAGTATTTAGACAATATGTTTATCTTAAAACCTCTTTTTTATAACACGTGAATAAAAAATACTATATTCGGCGCCTATAAAGTAGAGCGAAAATAGAGTTTTCCGAGCGCCAGAAATAAAGGCTAGCGAAAATACTCATTTTCGCCACCGAAAATTGGTCTTTGGCGATCTCGATTTCCACTCGTGCTTAATCATGGTTCTCCCTCACAAAAAGTCAATATTCCCCCCTAGTTGCATAATGTACTACTTGTTCTATTAAGCGTGTATGCGTACATACGCGTGTAGTGGGATTCTCTCTCTCTCTCTCTCTCTCTCCTTGACATATGTCAGTCGCGCTACGTGTCCGCGTTCTGGCTATGCTTTGCAAGACGCCCGCAGCGTCGTGATGCGCTGATAGCTGAAGTTGAACCCCCCTTCGCGCTATTCTAAAGGAAGCGCTCTCAGCAAAAATATATTGCGATGTAATATATCGCGATCCCACTGTATAACCTTTCTCTCTCTCACTTCCTCTCATTCTCACGCCCCCTCCCCCCCAAGTTTCCCGCCAAAAAGTCGATACCACTTTGCTTTCTCTTCTCCCCCCCTCGCTCTGTCTTTGTTTCTCATTGTATTACTGAATACCGTACAAAGTTTCCCGCCAAAATGTTGATGCCACTTTGCTTTCTCTCCCCCCCCCTTCTCCCCCTCTCTCATTCTCTCTCTCTTCTTTTCTCTTACTCTATTTATCTTTCTTTTGACGGAGTTGACATGTGTCTGACGAGCCACGTGTCCGCGTTCTGGCTGTGCTTTGCAAGACGCCCGCAGCGTCGTGATGCGCTGATAGCTGAAGTGGTCCCCCCTCCTTCGCGCTATTCAGCTAGCAGCGCATCACGGAGCTGCGGGCGACTTGCAAAGAATGCGGACACGCGGCGCGACTGACACATGTCAACTTCGTCAAAAGAAAGATAATAGAGTAAGAGAAATAGAGAGAGAGAGAGAGCGAGAGAGAGAAAGAGAGAAAGAGAGAAGGCGGGGTGAAGGGGGGGGGGAGAGAAAGCAAAGTGGCATCGACATTTTGGCGGGAAACTTGGTGCAGGTATTCAGTAATACAGTGAAAAACAAAGACAGTGAGAGGGGCGGGGAAGAGAAAGCAAAACGGTATCGATGTTTTGGCGGGAAACTTGGGGGGAGGGGGCGTGAAAATGAGAGAAAGTGAGAGAGAGAAAGGTGGTAATAATATTATACAGTGGAATCGCGATATATTACATCGCGATATATTTCCACTCGAAGCGCTTCCTATCTGCACGTACTTTCACTCACACACACTTACTCTCCCCCCCCCCCCCCCCACTTTGGTTGCTCACGCATGGAGGGAGATCGGGATATATTACATTTTCGGAGAAAATTCCGCTCCTACAGCCCCGTGCGCGGTAATGTATCGCAATCTCTATTTATGCCTTTACTAAATAGTACAAGTAAGTTAAAATAAGCAGCGGTATTTCTATTATTCTTTCAATATTCTTTAGCGTATAACAGGCCTTAAATTTTCTTTCACCATATTTACTTATATGTTGTCTTAGTATTCAGATGCACTCATAGTGGGTTAACCAAGCGATTGGTCATTTTAATTTCCATGTATTTAACTATTTTTATAAGCTGAAAATGGCCGGCGGCTTTGGTTAACCTTGCACTATCACACCTGCTTATTATTACATCAAGGCCCCCGCACGCTAAAAACTTAAGTTCAGAGTAATAGGAAATAATGAGGAATAAGGGTAAATAAGGAGGAGTTAAGTCCTTGTTGCCCTTGTTGCCGCTTATTCCTAACCGAGACGTATAGTACAGCGCCATTTGTAGCCAGATGTAGCTATAACTGTAGGCAGCCGAAAAATGTGTTGTCTAAATATATTGCTATAAAACTGAACCGGTACCATTGGTTACCATTTATTATAGTTAAGTGACTAACTTTGAATTATAATCATATAAATTGACATTTAAAATAATTATATTTGACAAAAACGTAAAAACGCTTTTAGCGGTGCTATAGCTAACTGCAGCTAGCTACAACTGCCGATCCACTACAAACGGACCCTAACATGTTTGCATTTCGCTTATACCGAATATACATTGCGTTCCGTGTGCCGTGTGCCGACATTATAAACATGACCTAGGTCTGTTACGTTATAATAACCTGTGCTAACGAAGTTTATAGATGTCGAACAACATTTTTTTCCACGGCACACTCGCACGGCACACGGCACACGGAACGCAAAGTAGATTCGGCGTTAGTAATAAACGGTAACAAGGAAATAAGGGCTTTAATTCTCCTTATTCTCTCTTATTCCTCCTTATTTCCCATTCCCTTGAACTTAAGCTTTTAGCGTGTGGAGGCCTTCATGTTACTAGCATGATGTATATTTACATCATGGTTACTAGAGGCATCGCTGTGATATAGTGACGCTCCTGTACGAGGTCTGTCCCAAAAGTATCCGACCTACGTTCATATCTTCGCGCGGAGAGACTCAGGCGACCTCTGGAGGGTACGAACGTCACCAGCAACTCCTAATCTTCTCGTCAGTAGCCTGAGATACCGATGAAACGCCT
Organism: Gastracanthus pulcherrimus; assembly: GCA_949152435.1. NCBI lineage: Eukaryota > Metazoa > Arthropoda > Insecta > Hymenoptera > Pteromalidae > Gastracanthus > Gastracanthus pulcherrimus. The sequence continues at coordinate 62,976,283 of OX424575.1, forward strand.
TAGTTCCCGCGCAGCGTGTATTTGTTTACAACGACTTTTTTGCGTTCGTCGCAATTTGCTTATTGCTAAAAATGGCAGAACGAACCGAACAGCGAATTTGCATAACATTTTGCTTTAATCTCGGTAAAAGTTGTGCGGAAACTATTGAAATGTTGCAAAAGGTCTTTAAAAATGAGTGTATGGGCAAAACACAAATAAAAGAGTGGCATAGGCGGTTCAAAAGTGGCCGCACATCTGTTCACAGTGATCCTCGTTCATCAAGTCAATGTTGATTGTTTTTTTCTATTATGAGGGCGTTGTGCACCACGAATATGCCCCTACAGGCCAGACAATCAATAAAGAGTACTACGTTGAAGTTTTGAAAAGATTACGTAATGCAATCAGGAGAAAACGACCGCAACTTTGGGAAACCGGTGACTGGCTTCTTCATCACGACAATGCTCCAGCGCACGCATCAAACCTTGTGCAGCAGTATTTATTGAAACACAGTGTTGCGCAGCTCCGCCAGCCTCCATACAGTCCTGATATAGCTCCCTGCGACTTTTGGCTGTTTCCTCGATTGAAAATGCCTCTTAAAGGACATCGATTCGACAATAAACAGACTGTTGAAACTAATGCGACGAATGCACTAAAGGCGATTCCGAAGTCTGACTTTCAAGAGTGCTTTAATAAGTGGAAACATCGATATGAGCGTCTTATTCAATCAAATGGGGACTACTTTGAAGGATGCCACCCCCCGGATGACGAAGAATAAATCAAGCGCCGGGAAATCGAGGTAGGTCGGATACTTTTGGGACAGACCTCGTATAGACTCAAAACGAAGCACGCTTTTTAATCCTGAAGAACTAGGACATAGTCTGGAGGTAATAACTGGGGAAGAAAAAAATCCTGAAGAAAGTTTTTAACAGATCCGCATATAGTTCGATTATCCGGATTGGAGAAAAAAAAAGGAGTACTTAGGACATTTAATTCGGTTTGATAAATGGTACCATTTGTATAGCTTTTCTTGGATATCGTAAATCTACAATACAAAAGCGATACAACTTTTTGACACGTAGTTGTTGCTATAAAGTATAAGTTTACACAGGTAAGAAAATGATCAAATATTTCTTTTGATATGTAATATATTTTTTCAGTTCTTAGTATTCATATATATATATTTTCTAGATTCTGTTACAATATACCAGAAATAGCGTTAATTATAAATAGTGCTTAGATTATTTAAGTTTGAAATGCCCAGAAAAGGTGAAGGTTATCAAAATTATTTGAATCCTACATCAAAAGCTTCAATAATAAGAACAACTTTGTACAATAGAAGAAAACGCAAACTCGAGTTGTTGGTATTGACTACTAGCAAAAAAAGAAAACTGCATTTACCAATTGTAAGTAAACTTTAATAATTTTTGTATACCTTGAATGTATCTAGTATTTTACAATTTTAATAATCACGAATGTATTATCGTTAGGTTTACCAAGAGAAATCTAAATCAGAAAATCCGGTTCCTGATATTGAATCTCTTTCAATTCAAAATGAACAAGACTTGCCAGTGAATTGTACGTCATCATTATTTCATGATGAAATTTCCATACATGAAGATCATTCTTTTCCAATGCATGTAGATGATTACGATAAGGATTGTATAGAGGTATGTCAATTGTCACATTTATTCAAAGTATCAAGCTATCTAAGGGATATGGATTTAAATAATGATTTTTCATATGATTTATCTTTCTTCTTAAAAATCTTGTCAATTTACTGTGATTAAGTTTATCATTTTCTATGCGGTTTTTCTTATGATTAATGGTGTCATTATTGCATAAATTTTTATATATTTTCCAAAACAAAAAAAAATTCTTAAATAATAAAAAAGGGTTTTTGTGTATAAATATAAATATCTTTATTTTGAGACTTAAATTGGGCATTAAATGATTTTTGATAAACAATTTCTTCGAAAACCTCGTTATTGCTTAAAGTGGTTCATTCATGACTCCAAAGTCAATTGAGTGCGCACAAAAAAAATTTTCGGAAATATTGTTTAATGTATGTAAATAATATTTAATAAGCTTATTTATGAATTATGAGATAATTAAACATTGTTGTAATACAAACAGTTATACTGTTTTCACTATAATAATGATATTTAGATGGTTTTTTGATTCACGAAGTCAATCTTTAAGGTTAGAAAAGTCAGGGAAATGTCAGAGAATTTGTCAGGGAATTTTAGACAGGTATGGAAAACCTGTAAATGTCAGGGAAAGCGGTCATAAAATGTGGAATTTTTTGTAATGTTCAGATTACTGGACAGAGAGTAGGTACACAAAAAATAAATTTCCCCGTGTTTCCCTTAAGGTGGCTCCGGGGTGTGTTTTCATGATTTTAACAAATTTTCCTATTTTCTTTTTTATTAATAGTATTCAATTTTTCATCTGTCTAACATTGTAAGCAATTTAGTTTATTCAATACTACTATTATATGTATATGAAAAAAGGTTTATAAAATTATAAGTTTTTTTGGGAGTCATAGGTACTTTTCGATTAATAGTTTATCATAGTCCTGATTTTGGATATAAATTGATCCTCGTGCACACAAAAATTATTAAAAAAATTATTGAAACTGAGAATATATTCATTAAGCTATTTTCAATAAAAATTCGTTGTTTTTTTTTATTAATTGATAGTTTGAAATTTATTTGTTTTTTTTTTATCAATTGATACTTTGAATTTATTTATAATACATATATGAAGATTTAAAAAAATGTTATTTAAAAAAATAACAGAATTTATTTAGCAATTTTGAAATAATATCACATATATATTTTTCAGAGCTGTATAATAAATAATGTAATTAAATTAAAAGCGAATATTAGTTATATCTAGCTATAAAAATGTGATGTAATTTTCTTAGATGTGCATGACAACGTTGTGTGCGCGAGGGCTATTTTGAATGTAACTCATTTTTACTAAAAAATAGCACATTATACTGAATAACTTTGAATATAATCATATAATCATAACAAATATTCCGTGTAAGCCCCAGATTTTTAAAATTGAATTCGGAGATTTTATAAATTTTACCTTAACATGAGCACCAAGGCTGTTTTAGGTTCCCTGTATGATAATTTGAGAGATATAAAATAAGGGATTACAATATCAATAGATTATATTAGAATATTTTTATAATAATTTAAAAATACCTTCGCGTAGAAAAAATATTTTAAAAAATGTAACGAAAAGGTCTATAATAGTAACTCTTCCTTCCGAGCGTTTAAAAGGATTTAATTTTATTTTATGCAAACTCATAAATCCTAAGATCAATAAACCTAAATCCATAAATCCTGAATATGACAATCCTAAATTCATAAATCCTATAAACTCTAAACTTCTAAAAACTCTTCTAAAACCTTCAAATACTAAACCCTTAAGGTGAACCTGCAACAATTTTCGAAAAAAATCTTACTTTCGACCAAAAAAATTTAAACTTAACTAACATTTTTTGCATGAATAAGCAAGGATATATTCTAATTTGAAACTTATTTTATCGACATTGTTCGTAGTTCTTGGGAGCACTGTTAATTAATTTTTTTTTGAGTTTATATAAAATTTTCTTTATAAGCCATCATTCTAAAACTTTTTTTAACTGTAAATACTTGAAAGTATTATATTTTTGGCATACTTCAAAAACTTGAGGTTCTTAATTCCATGCGTATGTCTTTATGTTTTTAAGCAGACAATTCTCGAATAAAAACACAACTATAAGTTAATATTCATTTAAAAAATACAGTGCTTAAGCTCTACTTTGAATGAAAGAAAAGTCACTTTGAAAAAATATTTTTAATTACTCTGTGTGTACTTATTTCAGATGTCATTGCATTCTGCAGAGTTAGAAGAAGAAAGTGAAGATGAATATGCGATGCGTAATATCAAGGTATTATATAAATCATAATAATTTTATTACAAGGTTGCATAAAAATTAACTTGCATTTTTAATAAAAAAAGTTAATTTTGTTTAGAATTTCCAAAAAGATTTCGCAACTAAATCATATCTTCGAAAGCAACTGTGTAAATGCACAATGGCTATGATGGATGTTATTAATCTGATTAACAAATTGTTTAATGAGGACGTTCTGCACATGAGTAAATACAAATTGCAAAATTTCTTTCCTGATCGAAAAGACTGGTTGATATATCATATTTATTGTACAAAGTGTAAAAAGTATATAGGAAAACGTTCTGATCTAGACAATGTAGCGACTTTGACTTGCACAAATTGCTCTTATATTTTGAAGAGTGTTAAATCGGCGCCATATTTTCTCACTTTAAATGTACGATCGCAGCTAAAAGAATTATTTGAGGATAAACTTGTGCAACCCTATCTTTTTTACAAAAATAATCGTGGAAAAGATCATTCCGAAAACATCGAAGATATTTATGATGGAGGAGTGTACAAATCAATATCAGAACAAGGGAATCCATTGAATGATCAATGCAATTTTTCATATGTATTTAATGCAGATGGCTGCAAAGCCACTGATTCGAGCCCTTTAAGTGTTTGGCCAGTGTACCTTCAACTGAATGAATTACCACCAAAAATAAGGAAAAAGCATATGATTCTTGTAGGCATATGGGCGAACCAAGAAAAGCCTAATATGAACGTTTTTTTAACGCCTATTGTACATGAATTAAACGCTTTATCTTCTGAAGGTATCCAGTGGAAAATGGACAATAATACAATAACCAGTAAAATTATTCCTATTTGCTGTTGCGTTGACTCTGTTGCTCGATGTAGTACCTTAAATATGAAACAGTACAATGGAAAGTATGGCTGTACGTTTTGTTATCATTTATCCAAAAGACTTAGATGGACAGGGAGATATACCGTGAGTACAAAGGTGCCCAAAGATCGAACTCACGATGAAATTGTTTGAGACATGATAGCATCCAGCAATAGGAATGAAAATAAAACAGGTAAAGTAGAAGAGGTGAATGGTGTTAAAGGTCCTTCAGCTTTTATGCTTTTGGATTATTTTGACCTATCAGCTGAAATGACACCTGAGCCTATGCATTCAGTGTTTCTGAGCGTAACTGATCAGTACACGAATATTTTAATGTCGTCGCCAAAGAAACCTTATTACGTTGGGTCTTCAACTAATATTTATACCATAAATGAGCGCTTACTCTCCATAAAAACGCCAAAAGTTATTACGCGAACACCCAGATCAATTACTGACAGAAATTATTGGAAAGCCTCTGAGTGGCGTTCATGGCTGATATTTTATTGCTTAATAATATGTTTGCAAGGTATACTACCAACAAAATATCTGGAACATTTATCTCTCCTAGTGACAGCAGTATAATTGTTATTGCAGAAATCAATCTCTACAGAAGATTTAAATTTGGCAAAAAAAAGCATTAACAAAATTTGTTGTTTATTTTCAAGAATATTTTGGAAAAGAAAGTATGTCATACAATGTACATTTATTATTGCATCTCGCTAAAAGTGTGGAAAATTTAGGCCCCTTATGAGCTCATAATGCATTTTCTTTTGAAAATGAAAATCGCTTTCTGCTTCAGTTAAAAAAAGTCCTACGGAAGTAGCCACGCAAATATCTCGGAGATTTTTATTTTATAAATCAATACCAAAGTTTTGTATATATTTTCCAATAAGTTATAGAGTGCATGAATTTACTGATAATTTTGAAAACAGGTTGAAATATTTCATGAAAATTGATGGAGTAGTATTAATTGGTTCCGGAAAATCTTATAATTTTAATGAAGCAGAAGAAAGTTTAGGTTTTCAAGGGCATTGTTTAAGATACGAAAAAATGATTTGTAATGGTGTAAGATATACAACTAATCAGTATGCAGATTGCATTCAAATTTATGATTCTGTTATTGAGACAAACGATGGCTTGAACGGCATTATAACTAATATATGTAGTATTAGTTATAATAGTTGTAAAGATAATAAACAAGAAATTTTAGTGTTTTTTATGAAAATCGATTTGAAAAAATCTGCAACGTTTTTTTTGCCAAATGCTAATATTACTCATATCAATGAATGTTATGTACGATTTAATGAATTAAAGGTCTGCCAGTCACAAAATTTAAAAGGGCAGTGCATTTTGATGAATATTGACAAAAAAACGTTTATATCAAATATACCTAGAGGATGTCTGGGAGATTAATTGCCTAAATAAAATCCAGCTTCTACTGAACAAAGTCGTGTGAAAATTGCTTAAAATAGTCGAAATCATGTATTTACCATTAGGGCTTGTATTTTTTTATAAGCTTTGTAGTTTTTGGAATGTTTATTTGGAGGATTCAAAAAATTAAATTTCAAGTAAATTTTAAGTAATTAATTTATTCAGGATAACGCCTGTTATCCTCTTGAAAATTGTACTCAGCTGCGCTGGAAATGTATTATATGTAAATAAATTAATCAATTTTTTACCTAATAAAGCAATTTTTCTATCCTATGTATATGTATGACTTATTTACTTAATTAACTAACTAACTAATCAATTATGATTAATTAATAAATGTGAATTTAATTTTTATATATTTTACTTATTTATTTATTTCACTTATTCATTTATTTATTTATCTAATTTTTATTATTTAATAATTAATTATTTTATGCCACAATATCAATTTTTGTAGAATTTTATGCAAAACTGTACTAAGCCATGAAAATCGATTCAAAGGTGCTATAATTTTTTAAGAAATGTAAAAAAATGTTAAAAAGTGTTATTTTATTACAATGGAATTGGCTATATAATATGGTACCAAAAATATTTATTATAATTATAAAATAATATTCATTCTTGTATAATTCTATGCAAAAACGTGCAAACTCATCAAAAACTGTTCTAACATGTAATAATCTGTGAAAAAACGTAAAAAAGTGTTATTTTGTTCCAATTCATTGAACTTTACACATTTTTTCACAAACTGTAACAATCTTTTACAGAATTTTATAACTTTTCACAGACTTTCACATTTTTCTACAGACATAATCGAGCTTTTACAACTTTAATATATTTCACACAACTTTTCTTGAACTTTCACACATTTACACAGCATTTTTTTCCGCCAGGGTCAGTGGACTCAGCCAAAAGAAGCATAGAGTCTAGCTTCGTAAAAAAATTTCAGACCTCTAGTTAAACAACAATTGAAATGGCATAGTCAACATTTTCATGACAAGTCATAAGTGGACACAAAAAGTATGTCGACAATGCCATTTCAAATATTTTTTAACTAGAGATCTGAAATTTTGTACAGATGTTTTAAAAATAATTAGAAGACTACCAACCATAGCAGTTTTTATTTAACTTTATTTTGTTTTCATGTTAACCTGTAGATCTCAACACGGCTTTTCAGTTTGCGAGAGTGATGACATTGTGTCGGCACAATGCTCAGCACAAGTCGACATCCGTGGAGCACGCGTGACTGGCAGGTTCCTCCGCTTATGACAGGCATATGACGAGCACGTGCCGAGTTTCGTGATCTGCCAAAAACGCGCCGTATGCGTGCCGATCATGCACCAGCATTATGCCGTACTCTATGTGCGCATTTTGACGGCAATTGGCCAGCATTTCAAACTTTTTGTGCTTTCACCTATAGGTGCACATAACCTATAATTTATTATTAAAAATAATACAAAACAAATTAAATTATAAATATTTCTTGAAAAATATTGAAAAAATATAAAATTTACATATAAAATATATTACAATTCGTCGTAAGCAGAAAAATGAGAACCATTGATAATTTCATGTTGAGGAAAATTTTCATTTGCATCAGCACCAATACCTTCAACGTCCGTTGTTTTCCAAATTATCTGAATGAGCTCTCTCATACAATCGATTCATTCGTAGTCTGTACTCGGGACATAAATCTTCCACTATTTTTCTTGTATAGTACCAGCAAGTACAAAAATCGTCTAGGATCCCTAGTAAAAAAATAAATTATTACATTAAATGTCATGACATAAGAAAATTCAATACCAACAAATGTTAACATAAAAGAGACAACAAGATTCTGCTTATCACTTAATAGTTGCTAAATTATCTTTTAATTATTGTTAAATAATAAGCTAACAGTCAAAGTAATTATAATTTATTATACTTGAAAATACAGTAGAAAACAGTAATATAAGTTACTGCGGTTAAGAGGTACTCATTGTCAAAACTTATGTAAGAAATCACAATCGTAAACTGATAAAGTTAAATAAAAACTGTCAAGGTAGATATTTTTCTAATGTTTTTAAAACATGTGTCAAAAATTTCAAACCTCTAATTCAAAAATAATTTAAATGGCATTGTGAACATTATCATGACATAACTCATCCCCTTATAAAAAAACCTGCAGGAAATCCTGGAGAAATTCCTGCAGGGAATTCTGCAGGAAACTCTGCAGGAGACCTGGAGGATACCCTGCAGGATTCCCTGCATGGTTTTCGTACTGTTTTCCTGCAGGGATTTCTGCAGGAATTTTTCTAGAATGGGAAATTGTTTGTATCCTACAAGCTTCTTAATCAAAAATTAAAAATCATTTGTTTGTTTGATAATTTGATAAATAAACGTTAAGAAGCTTAATCCCTGAGTATTGGTATTACAATCTGTATGATAATACCTAATATAGGCACATTTTTCAATTATTTTATTGTTGTCAACAATTTTAAAGTATAAGATTATAAACAATTTCCCAATCTAAAATAATTCCTTCAGGAATTCCTGCAGGAAATCAGTACGAAAAGCATGCAGGAAATCCTGCAGGGAATCCTCCAGGTCTCCTGCAGAGTTTCCTGCAGAGTTACCTGCAGGAATTACTACAGGATTTCCTGCAGGTTTTTTTCATAAAGATATAAGTTGAAACAAAAAGGATGTTGACACTGCCATTTTAAATGTTTCTTATCTAGAGGTATAATGGTATTTGTATACATGGTTTCAAAATCATCAGAAAACTACCTACCTTGGCAGTTTTTATTCAACTATATCCTGTTTCCATGTTCACCTGTAGACCTCCACTCGGCTTTTCAGTTTGCGAGAGTGATTTCATAAAAGGATTGTCAAAGAGGATCTCCTAGCTGAAGTGATTTAATTAACTGTTTTCTACTGTATTTTTGAGCATGGAAAGTTAAAAATTACTTTGCCTGTTACCTTAATTAGCATCTAACACATAATATTCATTTTCAAGTATGCTAATAAGTATCACTTGTAATACTTGAATGTGAAAATTATTGTTAAATACTTAGGAAACAGGCAAAGTAATTTTGAATTTTCCATACTCAAAAATACAGTAGAAGATAGTAATAATATAAGTCTGTGCGGTTAAGAGATCCAGTATAACAATCGATCTGACAAATTACAGTCGAAAACTGGAAAACCGTGAGTAGGTCCAAAGGTGAACAAGGATACAGGATATAGTTTAATAGAAACTCCTATGGTAGCTATTTTAAAAATGTTTTTTAAAACATACGTACAAAATTTCTGACCTCTAGATAAAAAATAAGTGGAATGGCATTGTCAATACATTTCTCATGAGAAAGATATTGATAATAACATATCAATAATTTTGTAACTAGAGATCTGAAATTTTGTACAAATATTTTAAAAATGATATAATAAATAACTACCTTGGAAGTCGCTCTCTCGTGGCGTCTAGATAGTACCCCTGTTGTGTTGCTGTACCTCGCATTATATTTAGTTCTACAATGATTCTCTTTCAAATGACATAATCCGTTACATAGGAATTGCGTTCCCTTAAATTCATAAATACGAAAAAGTAGCCTTGATTGCATACTTATCACATAATTTTGTTAACCTTTATATGTATAGTGTAAGTTGTTTAAATTGTTCACATGTATAGGTCATATATTTCATTTAATTTACTTGTTCGTATTTTTACAAGGTTGTTTATAGTTTGGTACGATTAATAAGGCAATATCACTCGGTTATCTACGGCTAAATTAATGAAGATTTGTTTCTATATAATTAATTACATGATTTCAATTTGTTTACTATTTTTGAATAACCAATGAAGTTGTTAAACAATAAACAATCCCTATATCGCTGGAATACCTTATTATAACTTCAGTCGTACATTACATATTTTATTCTACATTCGGGGTGTTATAATAGTTTATCAAAGTTCCTTGAGACAAAGCTTTATAACAAAGATTATCATAACTTATTTAATATTTAACGAGATATTATAGTTATTTTTTGCTTCTGTTGAGACGGTGAGTTGTCGTAAAATGGACACTTTCGCATGTGTGTGGAAATGGTCAAAATTGGCATTACCTGATGTGTTAACAAATTTACTTAAAAATCTTCAACGTTTATAATTTATATTTATTATCAGTACGAAAAATGCTTTCATTGCACCGATTACATTTATGATACTAGTCAATTTATTGATTGATAGCTATAATACTACTAAAATATACTATGATATAATAGAATGCTATAAGCATTGTAAGTATTCTAAAGCTTCTTCGTACCTTACATACAAAATTTTTGCGAATATAAATCGATATGCTAATATATTTAATCAATCAAGTATTTCTTTCAATCGTTTGTATGGTAGTAGTAATTGTCAATCACAATAATCGATTACGTTTACTTAGAGTATATCTTTACATTTGTTTTCGTTTTCAATTACTGACTAAATATTTTCCATTGCAAAATGCTAGTAGCATTTTAATACAACTGACACTTTCGCCGGTTATACTACGTTATATTGACTGATATATATCGGCAAAACTGATTGGTTTGTTATGTTGATAAACATTATAATACATAAAATAAGATTTTTTTTTAATTGGTCATATCATTAACAAAATGACTTAAGTCATAAACACGTTATAAAAGATGTTGATCTGAAGTTATAAAGTGAAATTAAAATTTACAAATTAATTCATTTTATATTGATTTCTACATACGCAAAAATAAATTGATTTTACTGATAAAATATCTATTAGTTGTTTTTTTTTATTATTATTATATAATACTACCTGTATCTTTGCTTAACTAAGTTATTTCGTTTGTATTATCTCATTTTGTATTTTTATATGATCACGCATAAGATTGTCTACTGAATAGAGTTAGGTCAGATTAAATGCTCTTTATTTGTTTTCGAGATTCTTTTATCCATTAGTAAAAATGCTGAATAAAATTTTCAGTCATTCTCTTCCGCTTTGATTTTGCGATGCTTTAATTATTAACAATTTTTCTTTATTTTTAAAATTGTATGGTAAAAAGAACCTCACATATTGCTATTACTGCTGGTCTAGTACCTGAAATAAATGTTTACATATTATAATTAGTTAAATAAATTTTGAGATCAACTGCTTGTTTTTGAAGGTCGCGTGTAGATTTTATCTGAAATCAGTGAATTATACATTGTTATTTGATCATATTATTTTGGTTGAATGTGCGAAAAGCGTAGGCGGTTCATATGCACTACCTTTGTTTTATTCTCTTTCAACTGTATTTTTACATTTTCATTTTCCCAAATATGTAACACTAAATGAGGACCAGTATACGGAGCATCGAATTTATACGACTTGGGCCCCTTTTGCAAGCAAACGTACTCACCTACTTTTATTTCTACGTGATTAGCTTTTAAGTCGTAATATCGCTTCGCTCTCTCCTTAGCTAAGGAGATTCTTTCGGCAACTATTTCACTTAAGGCGCTCAGACGTGAGATAAGATCTTGTATGTAGTTGGCATACGCAGGTAGGAGGTCGTCGGCGACGGGAGGATTGCTTGACGGTAGTCGTGCTAGACGCCCAAACACAAGCTCGTAAGGTGTGAAAATGTGTGAGCAGTGAGCATTGCTAATTCGACCCATTCATCCCATTCGGCTTCTTTAGAAATAAACATCTTGAGAACTTCACTTAACGGCGCGTGCGCTCACTCGAGAGAGCCGTTCGACTGTGGGTGAAATGCGGTAATTTTAATTTGATTGATTTTGAATCTCTTGGCTACTCGCGTCATTAATTTACTTAGAAAATTTGTCCCTTAATCCGTTAATATAGCTTGAGGAGCTCCAAAAATACAAATTAATCTTTTTATAAATCCGTCAGCTACTGAGATTGCTGTCTGATCGGGAAGGGGAACAAAAATTATGAATTTCGAAAATTGATCTTACATGCTAAGTATATATTCATTACCCATTTTAGTTTTGGGCAATGATCCGACTATATCAAGAGCTACTTTAGCAAACGTTATTGCTGGATAATCAGTAATAATTAAATTTTGCTTGGTTTTGACTCTAACTAATTTTTTTAATTGACATTGCTTGCATTTTTGAATGAACTTTTATATTTAAAAAAACCTGATGTACTTCCTGCTTAAGATTTTCTCAATTATATTTATGTCTAATTCTATTATAAGTTTTATTGACCCCTTTGTGTCCACCAATCGTAGAACAATGCATTTCTTTGATAATTTTTGCACGTGCAGAAAAAGGAGGATGTTGTATATGACCGAGACATATACTAATTTTGATGTTTGTTGAATATAATTCTTTTTTAATACTGTTTAATATTAAATTGAATTCCATGTTTTCAATATTTTTACTTTTTGGTACGCTAAATGTATTAATCTCTTTGTCAATTAAAATGAAACTCAATTTATTAAGTAAAATTTGCTAAATATTCATGATATTTATTAAACTTTCGTGTTGCTTGCTTCTAAGTAGCATTACTATATGTAATCTAGTATTAACTTTAATTAATTTAGATTCACCAACAGTTAAATTATCAAGACTTGGTAGTTTATTGATTTCATATAATTGCTTTGCTCCTTCATCTAGTGGCTGGCCTATGGAATTGACGAAATATAAATAATTGTCTTTTCGGATAAATAATTTTTTCTACAATGAATAATATTTCTACTAGGGAGTTCGTTTGCGTGTGAGTCACTATGTGTGAGTTCAGAATTAAGTAGTTCATTAGACTCGCTTGAATTTTCATTTAAAACAGTAGTTACATTAAGATCTATATCAAATTCTGCAGTGTTATCGGCAGCTGTAGTGACGGGGCTGCGTGCGCGACTTTCCTGCCTTTCTTCAGGGTGAGTGCTTTCACCGTCCCCACCTTGAAAATTTCCGCGCGGCGTGGCTACGAGTGAGAGCATTTCTACTATCTCTATAGCTGCAGTGACCGTATCATGTGTCACCGGCCTCTATTCGTCAAACATTTTACGACCTCCGGCTGTTCGATGCTTGATTATTCATTTCTCTGTCTAGCTCACTATGGGTGTTAGCTTGCTCATGCTCACTTGCTAACAAATTGCTATTTGTGGTATCATTAATGATTAATATTTGTGATTCTACTGGATTTCGCGAAAGTGCATCGGCATTAGTATTTATTACGCCAGGTTTCTATTTAATTTCAAAGTTGTAATCTGCCAATTTTAATCTCCATCTCGTTACTCTAGAGCTTGGATCTTTGTGCGAGTTTAGCCAGACTAATGGTCTATGGTCTGTAATAAGAGTGAATTCTCTGCCATATAAGTATGGTCTGAATTGAGTTATACAAAATACGATAGCTAAAGCTTCTTTCGAAAAAGTGCAATAATTTACCTCAGCTGGGGTGAGGCCTCGTGACACAAAAGCTATGTGAAGTTCTAGTTGCGAAATCACTCCACCGATAGCGTACCCGCTAGCATTGGTTATAACAGTAAATTGATTATCAAAATTAGGATGTATTAAGTTTGGCGGTTCACATAATCGAACTCTCAAATTTTCGAAAGCTTCCTGAGAAATTTTTTCCCAGATAAATGGTTGATTTTTCTTTATTAAAAGGTTTAAAGGTGTGGTTATTTTTGCAAAATCTGGTATAAAAGTCTGTAATATTTGGCCAGTCCCAGAAATTGTTTAATATTTTTTACTGTTTTGGGAACTGAAATTTTTTTACTGCTTCTATTTTTGTTGTATCGGGCTTTATGCCATTATTGTTGATAATGTGCCCAAGGTAATTAAGTTCTTCCTTTAAAAATTCGCATTTGTCAGGTTGCAATGTCAGGTTAGCTTTTATTAATCTTTTTAATAGCTCAGCTATTATTTCCCAATGTTCTTCGATGGTTTCAGAGAAAATACAAATATCATCAAAAAATGCTTCTACACCTTTCATATCTGCTATTAGTCCCGTGATAAGAGCAAGAAAAACTGATACTTGTTTTTAGTCCAAACGGGCTCCTGCGGAAATGAAAAGCGTCTAAATTACAATGGACGGCTGTTTTGTGTCTATCTTCTTTTTTTATAAAAATTTGATAGTAACCGGAAGCTAAATCGAATACCGAAAAAGATTTTGCGCGCCCCAATTTGTCTAAAATATCTGTTATATTACGTACCGGGTGATTGTAATCAGGTATAATTGCATTAAGCTTTCTGAAATCTGCCACCATTCTATAACGTTTGTTGCCTTTTAAATCGGGCTTTCTATCGACGCAAAATCTGGTGCTGAGTAAGAGCTGATCGAGGGCTCGATTATATCGTTGTCTAGTAATTCTTGCACTTGCCAATTTATTTCCTCATTTAGTACAGGAGGGTGGCGGAATTGTTTAATACGAATGGGTACATTACTAGTGAGGGGGATTTCGTGCTCGAGCACAGCTGATGCCGGCAACTTTTCTCCCGTTAGATAAAATCTATCCGCATATTGGTCTATGAGCCGTTCTACCGAAACTCTCTGTTCGCCGGTTAGATGGTCGAGGCGCAAGAGTGCTTTCACCTTGTGTGCTCTGCTGTCGTTACCCTTCGCATTCTTATCAGAAATGGTCATTATCTTACTTTTCTTAATTTCATTTGCATTTTTTATGCTTTTCTTTCCTTTTATGTGTCTTTTGGCTGCGTTAATTGTATTGCTTAAAAGCAGAAATGAGTAATCGCTGCTGTTATTTTTAGACCTTGCGTGTACTGTATACATAACTAGTTTTTTCAGCTGCATAATTAATTTGTGGATTTCATTAACTTTCTCATATTTTAGCATATTTACGAGTAGTATTACTAATATAAGCTTACAAATGATTTGAATATTTTCAAATTCTTCGGGTAATAATTTATTTATTTGTTTACTTTCTTTAATAACTTTCAATAAGCAATTCAATTTTTCTAAAAGTTCATTTTCAAGCTCACTTTTATCGCTATTTTTAATTTCATCATATGCAAGTTTATTTTCTTCCAAAAATATGTTGTCATTAATTTCTGAATTCGATTTTATATTTGCTTCTAACAGCGAAGTTGTATCAGCTTTTTGAAGCGATTTTTCATTGGCTTCTAACCGCGTTGTTTTTGTTTTTCTAAAACAAGAGCTAAAAATATTATTTTTTGCCTTTTTATTTTCTAATTTCGGATTTCGAATTTTGGTAGATTTTTCCGATAGTTGGCTAGGAATGATCAGTTCCTTCTTCTGCCACGATTTCGGTTTTCGAATTTCGGAGTTCGATTGATTCTCTAATTTTGAATTATTATGATTTGGATCTTGTGCACTTAATTTACTATTTTCGAATTTCGGATCTCGATTTCCGGGGTTTCGAATCTCGATTTTATAATTAAAATTTTTGTTTTTCGTATATCGGATTTCGGATTTCGCATTGGAAGTGATTTGCGAATATGATTTTTGACTTTGCGAATTTCGATGTTCTAAGCTTGAATTTAGCAAATGTTCGGATTTTGATTGCACGCGCTGTTCTACGTTTTCGGTAAAAGTAGCGGTTAAATACTTATGTACTTTATTATTTTTAATTGATATCCATTTTAGAGGTAATTTATAATTATCAATTATAAAATATTGTTCTCTATAATTAATGTCTGCATCGTGATTAACAAATATTTCACTGCCGAGCAGACCGTCTTCCTCAATAGGAAAATCATCTGGTACTAAGTTAAAATAAAATGTTAAAACATGAAATTGCATTGGAATTTTGCCATAAGTGTTTATGCTACTTTTTGTTATACGGGTTAGTTCTAAAATTTCGTTAGCATCGACTCGAACATTAAGCAGGATAGCGAAGATGATATTTAATATGATAGTGGTGAAAATAGGAAGTGCAAGTTTACGATAGGATCACAAAGACTAGCGAAGTATTTTGGGGCTTACTTTGTGTGTGTGTGTATGTAGGCCTTGGTTCCTTGTAGACGAGTCGGCTGAGCTGCGCTGCACTGCGGTCGGTGTCGTGCGCGAGATGGTGGCGGGAGAAATGAATAGGAGCGCAAGTACAACGAATAAATAAGCCCGAGCAAATAAGTTTAAGAGCAAATTTATTATATAAGAAGTACAAAGTTAATATAAGGGCGTGTCCTTTTTAGGAGGAGCCATGGAGAGCTATGCCTTTTATAACCATGCGGGGGTCGCATGCTTAGCCTAAACTAGGAATTAATTATGCATACTCGAGGAGGGGACGACAAAGGTATAGAGTCGCGGAAGGGAATTCGGGAAATATTGGGGTGGATGAGTAGGATTCAGTATGGTATGATACAATTTCAGACCTGTAGTTAAAAAACAATTGAGATGGCATTGTCGACATACTTTTTGTTTCCACTTATGACTTGTCATGAAAATGTTGACTATACCATTTCAATTGTTCTTTAACTAGAGGTCTGAAATTTTTTACAAATGTTTTAAAAATCTTTTGAAAAACAACTAAGTTGACAGTTTTTATTTAACTTCATTTTGTTTTCATGTTCACGTTAGACCCACTCGCGGTTTTTCAGTTTACGACTGTAATTTCTAGAAAAGATTGGTCCAGAGGATTCCTTAGCCCCAACAAATTATACGTCTTTTTTCTACTGTATTTTTAAATCCAGGAAAACATGATTACTTTGCCTTTTATAGCAGTATATTAATAAGTATGTCTACTATGAAGTGTTTTAATAAGGATCTGTCTTATAATAAAGCTTAAAGGTTACACTACTTATTAATATACTGATCTAAGAAGCAAAGTAATTAATTATTAATTATTAATAATAATATATAATTAATTAATAATTAATTATCACATTCTATACTTAAAAATATAGCAAAAAATGAAAATGTAAATATAAAACTTGCGTTCTCCAGGAGATCATCTTTAACAATCCTTAGAAGAAATATCACTTGTCCAACTGAAAAAATATGGTCAAAGGTCTCCGAGTGGGAATTTAAATAGAGACAGTAAAGTGTAAACTGTCTAGGGAGATTGTTTTCAAACAATTTTTCAAGGATCTGCATAGAATTTCAGACATTAACCTGATATTATAGTAGATCAATTGCCTAGAATATTGCATTGCATAGTCATCTTGAAGAGATGAATCCGAATAGGTTGATTCGCTCGTAGAAACCAATGTGGGCTCTGGGAGATCCAACAACGAGCTCCTGCTTTTAGCTTTTGGAACCTGTAAGTACAGATGTATTAGAATATGTACAGAATAATAAATTGAAGTAAAATTACATCAGTCAGGTGCAGTAAGTGAAAAAAATTTTCATTAAATCTGAAGAATCAATTGATATCTAATTAATGAAGAAAAAAACAGTTGATTTGTGCAATAAATAAAAATATAATATTAGTGACATAAAATAAAGATAGTTCAATTGACAATTTACTATATCTTATAAATAGTTATATATCTTGCACCAATGTAAGGTTCTCTGATCGAAGTGTTGTATCCTTGATTAGGCACCAAATTTCTCCCCAAGTTGCTCGAGTGATTATGAAAAGAAACAAGAAACTAATTAGAAAATTAAATTACTTGGGTTACAATTTAACAAATTATGCATGAAATGAATGACGAAAGGAATTTAAATAGAAAAAAAAGATAGAAGAGTTAATAGAAGAAGTCTGAAGAGAAAAAAATGAGATATAGAAATGAAGTAAAAAAAAACTCTTGAATGTCGAGTGAAGTGGCAACTGCTTCTGGATGGGCCTGCAGCTCCCTTCGAGCCTCAGATGGACGTAGGCGGGGGTCGCGGTTGCGCACTTTCACCAGGAAGTAGCTGTCCTTTCTCGAATGTTGATCGTGACTGTAAAAAAACCGCGAACATAACCTCACTTTGCTATACGTGTATTATTGTATATTTCTTACATAATATTTCTTACATAATATAAGGTTATATATAAGGACAGCACGGTTTGCGTTAATTATATATATATAATAATTAACGCAAACCGTGCTGTCCTTATATATAACCTTATATTATGTAAGAAATATTATGTAAGAAATATACAATAATACACGTATAGCAAAGTGAGGTTATGTTCGCGGTTTTTTTTACAGTCACGATCAACATTCGAGAAAGGACAGCTACTATATATATGTATCTATCGATCATAACCATCATATATATATATATATATATATATATATATATATATAATATATATATATATAATTAACGCAAACCGTGCTGTCCGTATGCCGGCAAAATGCTAGCTCGAAACTCTGAATTTCTGCGCTACAGCATGTTTGCAAGGTGCCGTCAATTTGCAAGCTCGCATTCTAGCGCTAAAATAGAACAATAATGACCACGCATGACCGCACGCTGACGGCAGAAAGACGTCATGCGCGCGCTGGCTGTATGCCGTCAGTGTGCGGTCACGCGTGGTCAATTTTTTCATTACGCCATAATGCTGGCACATCAGCGGCACGCACTTTGGGCAGATCACGAAACTCGGCACGTGCTCGTCATATGCCCGACATAAGCGGAGGTACCTGGCAGTCTCGCGTGCTCCACGGATGTCGACATGTGCTGAGCATTGTGCCAGCACAATGTTATCTGGGTTTCTGGGCAGATAGTATTGTGTCGGCACTGTGGCGGCAGAATGCTGGCATGCGTATTACATCCCAGATAGCAGCACATGCCGGGTATTTTTGGTCATCGCGCGTCGAGCACGCGTGCTCCAGTGGTAGCGTCCTTTTGTCATCATCCGTGTTGAAATTTCGTCGCCAACACGGGAATTCGGCATAATGCTGGCATATTGTTGGCATGTAGTGCGGCAAAATTTCAAATATCATGGCGGCAATCTGTCGGCATTTTGACAGGCCGCGTGGAAAGGTATAAAAGTTACAATCACCGTAAATGTTTATGTTTTAAGCAATGATTATAGATTATAGATCAATAAATTCACATTGATTATTGTCTTAACACCATTTGAACAAAATATATGTTCAAATAAATAAATGGGTTATGCAATGTTACAATATTATGGGATGAAATTTATAACAATATGCATATATAATTAATTATATTGTTATTTTTTAATACAGTGTATTAATTTTATTGTCGCGTTTCATAATATTTATTGCTTATTTGTAATTAATAAAAAAAATTATAAAATTTTATAAACAATAGCAAATTGTCAAAATAAATGATTAATAAATTATTAATGTTTGTAAACAATATATTCCCACATAAATTTTTTATAAAAAAATGCCGAAAATTCATTTGAAGTCGTCTAATTGGCCATTATTATACTTGTCGAAGAACTGGCCGATCATCGATTCTTTTTGCTTTGGCTGCGCTTTCGCGTACACTGCAATAATCTCTTTCACAGAATAATAGTTGAATAACAATAATTATTCTGTGATTCCTTCAGCTACATTGTTGAATTATATTTGTGCTATCGTCGAGTACACCAATCAACTTCATTTGATAAGTAAAAGTAAAGATTTATTAACCTTAAAATGACTTATGATAACGGGGAAAGCGTGCTAAAAACTTAGAAAATAAAGGCACTTTTATTGAATTGTAGATATAAACAATTTATCTACTATTCAAGTACAATTAAACTCTGATATAACCTTATATTATGTAAGAAATATTATGTAAGAAATATACAATAATACACGTATAGCAAAGTGAGGTTATGTTCGCGGTTTTTTTACAGTCACGATCAATATTCGAGAAAGGACAGCTACTTCCTGGTGAAAATGCGCAACCGCGACCCCCGCCTACGTCCACCTGAGGCTCGAAGGGAGCTGCAGGCCCATCCAGAAGCAGTTGCCACTTCACTCGACATTCAAGAGTTTTTTTTTACTTCATTTCTATATCTCATTTTTTTCTCTTCAGACTTCTTCTATTAACTCTTCTATCTTTTTTTTCTATTTAAATTCCTTTCGTCATTCATTTCATGCATAATTTGTTAAATTGTAACCCAAGTAATTTAATTTTCTAATTAGTTTCTTGTTTCTTTTCATAATCACTCGAGCAACTTGGGGAGAAATTTGGTGCCTGATCAAGGATACAACACTTCGATCAGAGAAGCTTACATTGGTGCAAGATATATAACTATTTATAAGGTATAGTAAATTGTCAATTGAATTATCTTTATTTTATCTCACTAATATTTTTATTTATTGCACAAATCAACTGATTTTTCTTCATTAATTAGATATCAATTGATTCTTTAGATTTAATGAAAATTTTTTTCACTTACTGCACTTGACTGATGTAATTTTACTTCAATTTATTATTCTGTACATATTCTAATACATCTGTACTTACAAGTTCCAAAAACTAAAATCAGGATCTCATTGTTGGATCTCCCATAGCCCACATTGGTTTCTACGAGCGAATCTACCTCTTCGGATTCACCTCTTCAAGACGACTACGCATTGCAGTATTCTAGGCAATTGATCTACTATAATATCAGGTTATAGTTATAGTCTGAAATTCTATGCAGATACTTGAAAAATTGTTTAAAAACAATCTACGTAGACAGTTTACACTTTACTGTCTCTATTTAAATTCCCACCCGGAGACATTTGACCTTATTTTTTCAATTGGACAAGTGATATTTCTTCTAAGGATTGTTAAAGATGATCTCCTGGACAAAGCAAGTTTTATATTTATATTTTCATTATTTGCTATATTTTTAAGTATAGAATGTGATAATTAATTAATAATTAATTATAATTAATTATTAATTAATTATATATTATTATTAATAATTAATAATTAATTACTTTGCTTCTTAGATCAGTATATTAATAAGTAGTGTAACCTTTAAGCTTTGTTATAAGACAGATCCTTATTAAAACACTTCATAGTAGACATACTTATTAATATACTGCTATAAAAGGCAAAGTAATCATGTTTTCCTGGATTTAAAAATACAGTAGAAGAAAGACGTATAATTTGTTGGGGCTAAGGAATCCTCTGGACCAATATTTCTAGAAATCACAGTCGTAAACTGAAAAACCGCGAGTGGGTCTAACGTGAACATGAAAACAAAATGCAGTTAAATAAAAACTGTCAAGTTAGTTGTTTTTCAAAAGATTTTTAAAACATTTGTAAAAAATTTCAGACCTCTAGTTAAAGAACAATTGAAATGGTATAGTCAACATTTTCATGACAAGTCATAAGTGGAAACAAAAAGTATGTCGACAATGCCATCTCAATTGTTTTTTAACTACAGGTCTGAAATGTTGTACAGAAATTTTAAAAATCATTAGAAAACCAGCAATCATGGCAGTTTTAATTTAACTTTATTTGGTTTTCATGTTAACCTTTAGACCTCCACACGGCTTTTCAGTTTGCAAAAGTGATTTCATACAAGGATTGTCAAAGAGGATCTCTTAGCTTCTACAAGTTATAGATCTATTTTCTACCTTTTTTTTTGAGTATAGAAAGTAATAAATACTTTACCTCTTACTCAGGTATATGAAAAATAATTTTCACTTTCAAGTATTACAAGTGATTCTTATTAGTATACCTGGAAGTAAATTATTGTTAAGTACTAAGGTAACAGGAAATGTAATTTCTCACTTTCCATACCCAAAAATACAGTAGAAAACAGTTAATTAAATCACTGCGGCTAAGAGATCCTCTTTGACAATCCTTTTATGAAATCACTCTCGCAAACTGAAAAGCCGTCTGGAGGTCTACAGGTGAACATGGAAACAGGATATGGATGAGTAAAAACTGACAAGGTAGTTATTTTTTATATAATTTTTAAAACATTTGTAAAAATGTTATACTTCTTGATAAAAAACAATTGAAATGGCATTGTCAATATATTTCTCATAAGAATTATATTGACAATAAAATATCAATAATTTTTTAACTAGAGTTCTGACATTTTGTACAATTGCTTTAACGATCATTACAAAACTAACTACCTTGGCAGTGTTTATTCAACTATATTCTATTTCCATGTGCACCTGTAAACCTCCACACGGTTTTTCCAGTTTGCGAGTGTGATTTCTTAGATCAGTTGTTATAGAGAATCTCTTAGGTGCTGAGACTTTTATTACTATCTTCTACTGTATCTTTGATTATAGAAAGTTATAATTACTTTGCCTGTTACCTTCGTAGTTAACAATAATTTTCACTTTTAATTATGCTAATTACTATCACTTGTAATACTTGAAAGTGAAAATTATTTTTTATATACTTGAGTAAGGCAAAGTATTTATTACTTTCTATGCTTAAAAAGACAGTAGAAAACAGGCGTATAACTTGTTGAGGGTAAGGGATCCTCTTTGATCCTTCTTTTATGAAATCACTCTCGCAAACTGAAAAGCTGTGAAAACACGATATAGTTCAATAAAAACTGCCAAGATAGGTAGTTTTTTAATGATTTTTAAACCATGTATACAAAATGTTATACCTCTAGATAAAGACAATTAAAATGGCAGTGTTAACATCCTTTTTGTTTCAACTTATATCTTTATGAAAAAAACCTGCAGGAATCCCTGCAGAAAAACAGTACGAAAAGCATGCAGGAAATCCTGCAGGGAATCCTCCAGGTCTCCTGCAGAATTTCCTGTAGTGTTACCTGCAGGAATTTCTCCATAATTTCCTGCAGGTTTTTTTATAAGGGTATGAGTTATGTCATGATAATGTTCACAATGCCGTTTCAATTATTTTTGAACTAGAGGTTTGAAATTTTGTACACGTGTTTTAAAAATCATTAGAAAAATAACTACCTTGACAGTTTTTATTTAACTTTATCAGTTTACGATTGTGATTTCTTATATAAGTTTTGATAATGAGTACCTCTTAGCCGCAGTAATTTATATTACTGTTTTCTACTACATTTTTAAGTATAGTAAATTATAATTACTTTGACTGTTAGCTTATTATTTAACAATAATTAAAAGATAATTTGGCAACTATTAAGTGATAAGCAGAATCTTGTAGCCTCTTTTACATAAACACTAGTTGGTATTGAATTTTTTTAGTTCATGACATTTAATGTGGTAAATTTATTTTTTTACTAGGGATCCGAGACGATTTTTGTACTGGCTGGTACTATACAAGAAAAATAGTGGAAGATTTATGTCCCGAGTACAGACTACGAATGAATCGATTGTATGAGAGAGCTCGTTCAGAGAATTTGGAAAACAACGGACGTTGAAGGTATTGCTGCTGATGCAAATGAAGATTTTCCTCAAATTTTATATTTTTTCAATATTTTTCAATAAATATTAATTTAAGAATATATTATACTATATTATTAAAAATAATACAAAACAAATTAAATTATAAATATTTATTGAAAAATATTGAAAAAATATAAAATTTACATATAAAATATATTACAATGCCGTACACTATGTGCGCATTTTGACGGCAATTGGCAAGCATTTAAAACTTTTTGTGCTTTCACCTATAGGTGCACATAACCTATAGGTGCACAAAAAGTTTGAAATACTTGCCAATTGCCGTTAAAATGCGCACATAGTGTACGGCATAATGCTGGTACATGAGCGGCACGCATAGGGCGCGTTTTTGGCAGATCACGAAACTCGGCACGTGCTCGTCATATGCCTGTCATAAGCGGAGGTACCTGGCAGTCACGCATGTTCCACGGATGTCGACATATGCTGAACATTGTGCCGACACAACGTTATGTCCCCGATAACAGCGCGTGCTCGTCATTTTTGGGTCATGCGTGCCGTGCACGCGTGATGTCGTTGTGACGTTTGTGCCGTCACCCGTCGTAACTTTCGAAAATTTTCATGCGCAGAAGTCATAATGTCGATACTTAGGCGACATGGCGTGGCGCGTGTCGTGTCGGCAATATGACGGCTGGGAGCTTAGACAAAATGTTGGCAGGGTTTGGTGACGCAGCGCCGGCACTTCTGCCGACAATATGTCGACATTTTGACAATCGATGTGTCGGCATTGTGCCTTCTACGCGTGTTCAACCTTTCCGCAAAATTTGGTGCTTTCACAATGATAGCAGAATGCCAGCTCGACGTGCTGCGCGCCGTGACAGCATATTGTCGGCATGTAAACCACGCAAAATTTCGAGATTTTTCATTCAAAATTTTTGTCCAGCATTCGTGTTTGCCATATGATGGCCCAATATTGGCAACACGTGCGGCAAAAATTCTAATTTACGGGGCGGCAATTTGTCGTCAATTCGATAGCCCGCACGGAAGATTGTCAAATTGACAATTACTGTGTATTTCTAAATATTTAATAATGTTTTATACAATTATTGACTTGTGCAATAATTGCAATAAATGTTATTTATGTCGTAGAACATAAATAAAATTTATTGCTTATATTTATTGTTAAATATAAAATAATTCTAACATTTTATAAACATTAGGAAAATGTATAATAATAAATAAATTATTAATGTTTATTATTAGTACATTCACACGTTTTTTGATCGTTGATAAATTTATAATATATATTTTTAATTATCAATAGGCGTATAGTAATAATTCATATTTATTCATCGTACCGTAAGACGGGATGACTTTGGCCGGTGGGATGACTTTAGTCCACTTTTTGAAAGGATTATATGTAACGTATCGGTATAGTCAAATTTTAAATGAAGCACTTGCAAAAGGTATTTTATATTAATTGAAACATATTTGAGAACTATAAAATTTTTGTGTTTATACACACAATTTGTAATAACTATTTGAAAATGTGGCCAAAGACACCCCACTGGCCAAAGTCACCCCGTTTTGCGGTCCAATATCAATACGGATCTCTTAGCCACAGTGACTTATGCTATTGTTTTTTACTGTATTTTTAAGTACTGAAACTTATAATAACTTTGCCTGTTACTCAGTATATCAATAATAAGTCTCAATTTTAAGTACTATATATATGTCGTACATATTACCATACTTCAAAGTGGCAATTATTATTCATATATTGAGTAGCAGGCAAAGTTATTATATGTTTCTATACTTAAAAATACAGTAAAAAACAGTAACATAAGGCACTGTGGCAAAGAGATCTTCTTCATCAAACATTTGTAAGAAATATCAGTCACAAACTGATAAGCCGGGACCAAGTCTGCAGATAAACTTTGTAACGGAGACAGTTAAATACAAAACTTACAATACAGTATATGTATAGAAATGATCATTTATCTAATTATTTACCTTCACATTTAATAATATTTTTGAATTTTAATTGTAGTGCTGATAATAATCTGACTTGTAATACTTAAAAGTGCAAATTATTATTTAAGGTGATGCTAAACCCCCTGTTAGTGACCAATACGGGGAAACACTTTTTTCATTTAATTCTTAAATTTTAGAAATTATCTCTCTGAAAGGTTGTTGTTTTTGATTGAGACAACAACATTTCAGAGAGATATTTAATAAAAATAGAAAATTAAATGAAAATAGTGAGTCCTCGAGTAATTGTTGGTAACGTGTGGCTTTAGCATAACCTTAATTACAAGTTTACGATGCTACTTCAATTGATGTTTGCCCGTTACATTAGATATAAAATTGTTGTTGTATTATATATATATATATATATATATATATATATATATATATATATATATATATATATATATATATATATATATATATATATTTTCTTTTTGACATTAATTTCAGTTATATAGATAAATCTCAAGCGACAACAGTTATTATTGTAAGGCGATTAGTTAGCCATTTTTAAGTTTCAAATAAAGCTCAAGATTTGTCTTGATTTTATTTATAGTATAAATATTATGTACGTATGTATCGTAATACGGTATGTATTTTATAGGATTTGTCTGTAGTTGGAGAATGAACGGTATTGGAACACCTACACTGAAAACTCTTGGCCATAACCAACGTCGGAGTGTAAGGATATTGTCGTCTTTTGAGAGGAACACATTTTCACTGTAGTTATTTTTCTCTTTTATTTATTGCATTGCTTTCTTACTTCGTTAGTAATCATTAGTTGGTTTGAAAGTTTATTGTATTCTTCTTGAACATCACGGCGAAATGTACAGGCTTCAAAGTTTACGGTCTAGGAAACCTTTGAGAGACTGTACTGTTGATCACAAAGCTCGCAGTAGAAGATTATTTGAAAAAGCTTGCGACGATTATTTAGCACAATTTTCACCTGATCATTCTGCAATCACTCGTGATCACTCCTTTGCTGATGTTTTCTTCTTGCCTCCTTCTCCTTCTTCTGTTTATTGTTCAAATGAGAATTTAGCTTCTACTTCGTTCTCTGTGTGCAGGAAACATGATACCAATAGTAGTGGAATTGATTCAAATTGTTTTTCTTCTGTAGACGTTGGATCGAATAATAGCGTATCGAAAGAATCAGTTAGTGACTGTGATTCTATTGGTTCATCGGAAAACGTAGAAATATTTGAAGAAATATTACGTACGGTTTCGTGGAAGAAAACATGACTCACAAGCAAATAAAAACTGTTTTACAAGTCATCAAAACTCATGGCTGTTTCTTGAGCATGCATGTTGATCCGGAGACAATCATGCAAACACCCGTTTACTCTACTGCTCCCATAACAGAAGTTGCTGGAGGCGAGTATCTTCATTTGGGTATACGACATGCTCTTGGCAAATCTCTTTCATTGACTCCTCTATGCATGCACCCCGGTACTCTTGAAATCGATTTCAGCACTGACGAGGCTTCTCTAGTCAAAGCAAGTAAAATCTTGTTGTGGCCTATTTATCTAATTATCTAATATATAACTTTACTTGCCAAAGTTTAACTGGCGTCAAAATCTTTGTTTTAAAAGACTATAAACAAACAGTAACTTTTCTCAAATAAAATTAGAGTAGCTAATGTTCCGAGCAATGGTCCACATATTGTTGGTGTATTTAAAGGCTCGAGAAAACCATCCAATGCATTACTTTTCTTCCAACCGTTTGCAGAGGAGATGCAGGAATTACTTCAGAGTGGTTTTGACTTTGAGGCTACAAATATTCTCGTTCGTTTAAGGTGCTTTATTGCAGATGCACCTGCTTCAAGATGCTGGGTCAAAGGGAAGTATATTCGCGCAGAACTTATGGTGTACAAAGGAAAGAATCATAGGCTTCGTACAGAGGATGAATATTCTTCAATGGTAGAGACAGATCATCACTATTGCGTTGAATGCCCTCTTGCTTCGCTTCATTTCAATTTAGTTTCCAGCACGGTATTCGATTACATGTGTCTCGGCGTTATGGAAAAAATCCTGCAAGGCATAATAGATGGTAGGTTCGTTAAATCATCCCAGATATCCAACAAAATTCATCTACAAACTCTGAATAGCCGTAATCACTCGAACTAGTGAAAATGTACTGTCCAAGAGATTTTTCTCGCAATCCTACCAATGTTCAGAAGCATGGCAAGTTTAAAGCCACCGAGCAAAGACAGTTACTTATATACAGTGGTCCGATTATTTTAAATGCATTAGTAAACGATGCTGTGTATAATCATTTTCTTCTACTTCACACAGCGATCACAATTCTAGTAGATCCTCAGAACACGACACAATCTGTTGATTTTGCAGAGAAGTGCAACAAACTCTTTAACAAGACTTCTTCTAACGTTTATGGCGTAGATTTTCTATCGTACAATGTTCATGCTCTTTTATATCTTTCGGATGATGTTAGATCCTTTGGTCCGTTAGATTCGTTTTCGGCATTTCCGTACGAGAATAATATGACTTATTGTCGCAAAATGTGCAGGAAACCAAGTCAGCATTTGCAACAGATTGCTAATAGAAATGCGGAAAATTGCCACACACAAACTAAAATACCTGTCGATCCATCGAAACTGAAATTCATTGGAAAACATGTAAAAGGCCCTACCCCGCCAATCGATGATTACAATCATTGTCAATATAGTAAAGTCCTTACGGGATCGATTTATTTATCAATACTTCGAGAGGATAGCACGGTTGTTCTTAGAAATGGTTCCATAGTTATAATTCAAAATATTATAGAACGTGATAATGGTTACTACCTGCTTTTAAAAGTATTTACAAAAAATGATGATTTTTTCGATCTTCCTTGTCGCTCGTCTTGCATTGGTGTTTATCTTTGTTCTTTACCAAGTCCAGAATTGATATACATTAGGTTCGATCAAGTTGCAGGTAAATGTTTTTTAATGCCGTACTGGTCGAAAGAAGTTCCGACGGAAAAATGCAGCACTGAACGTTTTGTCGTTATTAAAATTATTTCCACGCAGTTTGCAAATTAACTTCTCTTTCTTTTCCAATTTTTACGATGATTAGGGGAGACCGGGGCTGATTCGTTCATATTTTTATAGCGATTTTTAATTCTTACTACTAATAAAAAATATAACCCTTTCGGTACATAACCATAAACTATATAGTTTTAACTATTTAAACTTTTTCAGACCTTTATTTGTTCATTTACTACATTATTTTCCGATTTAAAAAAAGTTGTCTTTTACGAATTAGCCCCAAGCCTAGGGCTGATTCGTAAAAATCCTGGGGCTGATTCGTACGTGTGTTTTAAATGGAGGAGTCACGGCTTAAAAAAATACAAATCGTATTTGCCAGTAAATCTTTTTTTAATACGCATGAAATTCAGTAAAAACGGCATATACGAATTAGCCCCGAGAACTTCGTACGAAGTAGCCCCAGCCTATTGCAAACTGTTTGAATACAATTATCTAATATATAACTTTACTTGCCAAAGTTTAACTGGCGTCAAAATCTTTGTTTTAAAAGACTATAAACAAACAGTAACTTTTCTCAAATAAAATTTCGCACACACAATTCTGCACACAACTTTTACAAAATTCGAAAGTTATAAAAACGTATCCAAAATTCGATTAGTGTCAGTTATGAACCGGTGTAGTTCTACTAATCGTTAAATTTTTATGCAAAAGTTCGACTCCAATAATACCTTGAATCTACCTTACCGGCGGCTGAATCATGCTCTTTACTAACAATATATTCGACTTTTACGAATCAGCCCCACGACGAATTATCCCCTACTTTCGTTACTTTTGGATGGATATGTACAAATACGTTGTTATCGTAGATGAATAACAACGTCCGAAAGAACGCCGGGGCAGTTCCTATGGATGTAGCTGCGGCTAATATTCGCACGAAGATGTTGTTAAATTCGTCGAGAGACTTTCAGTCGACGGCCTGCGACGCAATCGCAACCACCAGCCGCCGCAAAAAATAAGCAAGGCTCTATTATGCAACGCACTTTGACAGCCAACAAAACACTGACGAACAACATTATCCCTCCGAGGACAGCACCAGTTGCAACAAGAAATGTGACTCAACAAGACGCCAAGAAGCCCGCAGCTTTATCGACGAACACTCGTTTGGATGATGCAGGTAAAAAATAATCTTTATTATACTTTATACTAATTAATTATTATATTGTTGAGATACGCTGCTACTTTATTCGACTGTTACGTTACAACGCATACTTCATCAACTGGAAGTCGTGAATTAGACCCATCATCGCAATTGAGGCAGAAAATTGAGTATGGGATGAATATAATCAACCGCAGTTCAAACTTATTATGGGAGGTGCGAATCTTGACGATGAAGCAAACTTTTATTTTAAAAGTTGTTTCGAATTCGACGAGGACCTATTCCGTAATGTGTCCTGGCATGGCTCCAAGAACAATTTTACTAAGTTGGCTCTGAAATCGACTTGTTTTTCGACAGCTTGCGAAGGTACGCATACTTTTAATTAATTGCAATTTATACGGATTTGACGTATATGCGATTCTAATTATTTCTTTTTTGTTATACAGGTGCTATGAATTTAAATAAGGACGCTTTGGAGAAACCCAACAAAGACAGATTCTCTGTTGCTATGACAAAGGCAATCAAGAACGCCAAGGAGAGCTATCGCCGGAAAAAACCTGCAGCGAATTCTAGGAAGCGTCCTGCAAATGTGCCGAATGAGCAGCCCCCATGACAACGTATTCGTGTTCTTCTGCCGAAGAACGCGAACGCTCCAGTCATCGACCAACAGCAGGACGAGAAAGGGCAACGCAACAACGAGCCAATCTATCGTCAGGATGACGAGGATGAAGATTACGTTAATCCCGAGCAACCTGTCAACGAGGAGGAGGAGGATTACTTCAATGACGGTCAAGCCGCTAGTAACGAGGATGTTAACAGCAATGACAATGAAGCCGTCAACGAGAAGGAGGAGGAGGAGTATGACGAAGATGAGGAGAATGAGGATTACGAGGGCGATAACGACAACCAAAACGTCATCAACGGCCAGGAGGAAGAAGATAACATCTTCCAGGGCATGACCCAACCAATTGGCGAAGATTCTTTCGACGAGGAATTATATTTGATAATACAAAAAAAGTTGTTTTTTATTATTATTTATCAATTAATTTATTATTAACCTTTTTTCATTTCAGATAAATAAAAAAATACACAGTTTTTCTTTTGTTATTCATTAATTTTTTTTTATTTAAGAATCGTAGTGGTTGATTTGAATTTTTTTATCTGAACGCTCTTTTACCATTTGTTTCAATAAATATTTAGCTTTTTTGTTTCCATTTAGCTTTAAAAGATGCAAGAGAGCGTTGGACGGGCTGATAGCGGTTGGATGGGCCTCACAGAGACGGGCGAGGTCAGGGCCCCCTCACACTAACTACCAAAATATTGTTTTCAGGATATTATAACCGACAGAAATGAACATGGCCAAGGCGTTACTCCTAATTCCGAAGGTTATACGAGAGTAGGTTCATTCACGAGCTTACTCTGCCTACACTAGCTAAGGGTAATACATTAAATAAGTAATTGTATTTTTCTCTTTAACATGCACGTTTCTTGATTTACGCATCTGTCTACTTCAATGATCTATAGCTATCTTGTATTTTGCAGGTGCAATGAACAACGTGGCATGGCCTATAATTGCCGAAAAACACTCCAAGCCAGTATGCGTTGACAGAAAATGGCTGCAACTGCTCGTCCACTTCATATACATGAAATGCTAGTATCCAATGAAAGTGCAATTGCTTTTGTAGGGAACTATTTTTGTAGAGATAATGCGTAGGAATTAGCATGTGAGGGAGTAGGTTAATTTTGCACATATCTTTTAGAAATTATTATAAAACTATCTACCTTCTAACTTTTTATTTAACTTTGTCCCGTTTCAATGTTTACCTGTGAACCTGTACCCGGATATTAAGTTTGTGAGTGTGTTTTTCTAGAAGGAATGTTGAATTTGTTAACGGCAGTGATTATTCTTAATGTATTCTACTGTATTTTCAAGCATATAAAGACGCATATACCTAAGCTGTTACCTCAATTTTTAACAACAATTTTTTAGTATCATAAATTATTTACTTATTGCAAACTTAAAAGTACAAATTATTGTTAAATACTAAGGTAACAGTTGAAGTAATTGTACCTTTGTATACTTAAAAATACATTAGAATGCATTAATAATAAATCCTGCAGAAAACTCTGCAAGAGACCTGGAGGATTCTCTGCAGGATTTCCTGTATGGTTTTCGTACTTTTTTCCTGCAGGAATTCCTCCAGGATTTCCTGCAGGAATTTTTATAGAATTGAAAATGGTTTATAAAATTGATGAAATCAAAATAAGTAAAAAATGTGCCCATATTAAGTATTACCATCCAGATGATAACTCCAAAACTCAGGGATTTAGCTTCTTAAATCCAATAATTTGTTTATTTAACAATTTGATAAATAAACATTAAGAAGCTTAATCCCTGAGTGTTGGTGTTATCACCCGGATGGTAACACCCAATATGGGCACATTTTTAAATTATTTTATTGTTTTCACCAATTTTATAAACAATTTCCCGTTCTAGAAAAATTCCTATAAGAAATCCTGGAGGAAATCCTGCAGGAATTCCTCCAGGACTTCCTGCAGGTTTTTTTCATAAGGGATCACTGCAGCTAATAAATTTATTTTATCATGGCTTCTAAGAAATCATAGTCGAAAACTTAAAATCCAGTTGTAGGACTTAAAAGCAACTTTTTGTTAAATATCGCACTATTAATTTTGTATTAATTTTTATATCCTTGCGATTTTTCATTATAATTGTATTTCGTATTAATATTAGCTTTTTATTGTATAATTATTTATATATTATGTGTTCTTGTGATTACCAAAATTGTATTTTGTTATATTAATAAATATTTAAAATTATTTCATTTCTACAGGAATTTTATTTATAAATTTAGCGAATAATAAAAACGCGTAAATTTTGGCAAACTGCGGTCATTAAGTTCAGCAAAATGCTGACTTACGGACAGCACGCGTGGAGAAGCGATTTCAGCACGAAATTTAAATGTTCCAAAAATGCTGTCGAAATGCGCGCATATAATGCGGGCATATCGGCATGCAGTACAGTATCTGAGAATGGTGACGTAGGGGCAACTGAACGTCACGCATGGAGCATGACGAGCAGTCGAAGTGCTGTCATCGTGCCAACATATGGTTACCCAGATAACAGCGTGCTCTGAAAATGCTGAAAACGTGCCGGCATTAAATGGGCACGCATGACGGTCCACTTGCATCCGCACGTGAAAGTCATATGACGAGCATATGACCGAGCATTTTGCTTGCTTCCGTGGTGGATCTGTCCAGCACGGGTGCCGATAAAATGCGAGCATAATGCCGTTCGTATGCAGGCATTTTGCGCGCATGTTCCCGATTTCGTGGACGCGTATTTTTCACACGGCACGGCATGCTCCTCGTATGCAGGCATATGCGGGGGTTCGTGCGGGCATAATGCGAGCACTTTTCCGGAAAATTCGGAAATGCGTGCTCGCATTTACTGGAGGCCGAGCCTCGCAAATAAATGATCGAGACAGATGAGGATTGTAGGTAATTAATATGTATGATTTATTAAAACATTAATATAAATAAATAAATACAATTGAAACAATAAAACTATAGCGCAGTACAAATATAAAAATATAACAATGATATCGAATAAAATATACATAACAATTTTTGAGCTTTGATCAATCTAATATAACGATAACAAGAATAATAATAATATTAATAAACGAACAATATTAAATAATAATAAAGCAGTTGAAAATTGGACAACTCCTGGAGGCGAGGAGAACAATCGGCACACTTCCTTGTTATTATTGTTGACTTTGCTGCTGCCGCTGCAAATAAATATAAAACAGATTTAAATTTGTAATTGAATAAATTATAAACGCTAGATAATATACTTATCTATAAAGATAATCCTAATTTTGACGCATATTCCTGGCTGCGCTTCTGATGGTGCTTAAATTTAAAAATAAAAATAATGATTAATATTTTTGGGTGAGAGGGGCCCCGACCACCGCCCCTCTCCGTGAAGCTCGACCACAGCATCAGCTCCTCCGACGCTCCCTCATCTTTTTTGATTTAAAAATATACAAAAATAATAAAGCACTAAATAAATAAATAAATAAATAAATAAATAGAGATATAGAAATATTAACAATATCTATACATCTTTGAAAAGTAAAAGATCAGAGAGCGTTCAAAAATTCACATGTGCACTAATACAATAATTAATAATTAGAATAATATGAAAGGCAACCATGTGTATTTTTATAGACCTGAAAACAAATTAATTAATAGAACAAAAACATAGTAAAGCGAAAGAAGAAGAAATGAGCAACAGTATTTATGAAAGTAATTAGAAACCGGAAGACCTCCACCACGCGAAAACCCCACTGATGCTCCCTGACATTTCCATTAGAAAATAAACTCAAATAATGAACAACTGAAAAAAACTAAAACATCAGAGAGCATAATAGTGAAATAATAAAGAGAAAGAAGAAGAAGCACAAGAAAAGAAACAAGTAAAATTTGAAAAGAAATTAGAAATTATTAAAAATTTCCGAGGCATCGGAGGCGTAGTCACGCTTTCTGTGGTCATCATCGTTGTCGTCGCCTTGGTCGCTGATCTCGCCGTCGGTGATCCCAGCATCATCATCGTCCACCTCGCTCTCTGTGCCGCTCTTGCTCTCGGTATCCTGCTCCTCGTCGTTGTCGTCCTCGCTGCCGGCGCTTTGCTCTCCGTCTGGCTCCTCATCTAGGTCCGATGCCAAAAAAACGCGCGGACGATGTATCGGCGGCGGTGGTTCAATAGGATTATCCGCAGGTCGCTTCATTTTGCGCCGAAAAGCTTCCTTGGCACTTTTCAAGGCTTTCATCATAGCCACTTTGAAATCAGTAGGCTCGGGTGCTCGCAAGGTCGTCTTGTCCGCTGGCATCGAATCTGCAAAACATTTGAAAAATGAAACATTTTTAAGATAATGCAAAGAATGAAATTTATGAAATACATATATGTTGCGTACCTTTACAAGCATTTGCAAAGCGTGTGTTCTTTAAGGCCATTGTACCTTCAGCTTTGGAAGTACTCCAGGTGACGTTGCGGAAAATATCTTGGTCGATGACGATGCATTCCCTGAAGTATATGGCCGCTGAATCAGTGAAATTCGCGCCACCTTGGCTACTTAGATACTCCACCTTAATATATTCAATGACTTGATTAAAATTATTATATTATTAATGTGTGTTAAGGTTAATAAATAATTTTGATACTTACGAGAGTGTTGTAGTCCTCCTCACTGGCATAGTTAAACGCCAGAATATCCGCTGACGTTTTAAAGGGCAGGAAGGAAGGACGAGGTACGGCCTTTCTGTTCTGCTTTTTGGCGATGCCCTTCAGCGTTCTGTCTATGGATCTGGAAAACGAATGGTTATATAATATTTGTATTATTTTTCAACTAAAATACATATCAAAAATAAAAAATATTTTACATACTTGTCTAATTGTTCCACTCGACCTAGACTTTCTTTCACCAATCTGAAAATTAAAAATTGAAATAAGATATAACTTTAAATGTCAATAACAATATTCATTTGGTAATACGTACTTCATATCCTTCTCCAAAGTGACCATTCTCGCGTTCGTGGCTCTATAAATGAAGTACACAATAAATAAATATACACAATAAAAAAATGATGAATAAAGAATACGTACGTTATGTTGCCGTCGATTTTAACCATTCTTCGGTTAAGTGAACTGTAAAATTCGAGTTTGAGGTATTCAATATTGTTTCATTGTAAAAAAAAAGAAAATAAATAATTGAATTATTACTCACTCTAATCTATCCAAAATTGTCGACAGATCGACTGTTATCGGCGCTGACGGTGTTACGTTTCTACGTGGTTCAGTTGAAGTGCATGCTATTAAATTTATAAAAGTTAAAGTATAATTAAAAGTAATATTAACAATTAAAGAATATTATTATTATAACATTGAAAATGTTCTTACGTTGAAACTGTGTCGATTGCTGCACGTTTGTTTCTTTTCTTGGCTTTTTTTGCGTTGAATGCTGCGGTTGCTGAAAGGATGATTGTGATGCGTGTAATTGTGAGTTTATGTGTGAGTTTGATCGTTCTCTGCCTGATTGTGGTAAGGATGGTTGTGATGCGTGTAATTGTGAGTTTCGTTGTGAGTTTGAGTGTTGCTTGTTCTGTTCTTGTGAGGATAATCGTGATGCGTGTACTTGTGAGTTTACGTGTGAGTTTGAGTGTTGCTTGTACGGTTCTTGTAAGGGTGATTGCGATGCGTGTAATTGTGAGTTTTGTTGTGAGTTTGAGTGTTGCTTGTTCTGTTCTTGTGAGGATAATTGTGATGCGTGTACTTGTGAGTTTACGTGTGAGTTTGAGTGTTGCTTGTACGGTTCTTGTAAGGGTGATTGCGATGCGTGTAATTGTGAGTTTCGTTGTGAGTTTGAGTGTTGCTTGTTCTGTTCTTGTGAGGATAATTGTGATGCGTGTACTTGTGAGTTTACGTGTGAGTTTGAGTGTTGCTTGTACGGTTCTTGTAAGGGTGATTGCGATGCGTGTAATTGTGAGTTTTGTTGTGAGTTTGAGTGTTGCTTGTTCTGTTCTTGTGAGGATAATTGTGATGCGTGTACTTGTGAGTTTACGTGTGAGTTTGAGTGTTGCTTGTACGGTTCTTGTAAGGGTGATTGCGATGCGTGTAATTGTGAGTTTAGCTGTGAGTTCGAGTGTTTCTCGTATGGATCTTGTGAGGATGACTGTGATGCGTGTAATTGTGAGTTTTGCTGTGAGTTTGAGTCTTGTTTGTGTAATTGTTGTGAGGCTGAACGTCGTGGGTATAACTGTGGCGAGTTTGAGTGGGGTCTGTCCGATGGCTGTGACTTTGAAGGTTGCTTCTTTGATGGTCCTTTCGGCCGCTCTTTGTCCACCTCCTTACTCTTCTTCTTCTTCTTTTTGTCATGCGCGGATGACGTGGATGGCTGAGCGAGTGCGGGTGCCGAGAAACTGTGCGTATCGGAAGGCATCATACCGCACATTTTATTTAATGCCGAGTCTACAGACGACGCTCCGGGATTTTTCTTCATTTTGCTTTTGGAAATAATAAAAATTATCACAATAATGATAATAGTAGTATAGTAATAATAATAATAATAAGAATAATCGGAACAGCAACAACGATTATTACAAGAACGAATTAATCGACTGAACAATGAGTGGACATAATTTTAACGACTACAAAAAAGTCAGAATACCGATCCATCCTTCGAGCGTCTACAGGCCAATATGGCATTCTAAAACATTTGTCCGAGACTTGATCGAGTGTGATAACTTTTGCCTCTGTACTCATCATAGAGCAAAGAAAAACACCCAGTAAGGAAGAATCGCAGGGTCGATTACAAAAATTTTCGACTTTGGCAAAACTTTTGACGACAAGATAGCAGCATCCATCGTGTTTAATAATATTTTGAATAACACAGATGGATGCGTCTCTAAGACAAATGGTACTATCCGGGTGAAGAATCGACAAGTGAATTGCCCCGGTGACAACTTTTCTGTATTGAATGTAATTCGTAAAGCCGTCGATTGGCGGTGTAGGACCTCTCGCATGCTGACCAACGAATTTCAAAGCATTTGGATCAATGTATTTGGAAGATGCTGTCTTGCAGTTTTCGGCCCTTCTGTTTGCAATCTGTTGCAAATGCTGGTTCGGCTTTCTACATAATTTTCGGCAATAGCTCATATTGCTTTCGTAAGGAAAAGCTGAAAATGAATCTAAAGGTCCGAAAGCCCTGACATCATCAGCAAGGTGCAAAAGAGCGTGACAATTGAACGATAGAAATTCAACGCCGTATACATCGGGAGCTGTTTCGACGAAGATCTTTATGCATTTTTCAGCGAAAGCGACAGACTCTAAATGAACGTCAGGATTAGTCAAAATTCTCATAGACGCGTGAAGTAGAAGCAAGTGCTGGTAAACAGCGGAGTTAACCAAACCATTCAAAATAACAGGAGCAGTATAAAGAAGCAACTGCCGTTGTTCGGTGGCCTTAAATTTCCCATGCTTCTCAATATTCGTCGGCTTACGAGCAAAATCTTGCGGGCAGTATTTTTTCACTTGCTCCAGACGATCATTGAGGACTCGTATAGCAGCTGGGTCGGAGATTTTGACTGACTCGACGAACCTGCCGTCTATCACACCGGCAAAAATTTTGTCCATTACACCCAGACATACAAGGTGCATGTAATCAAACACCGTAGACTTGACCAAGTCGACAAAAGGATTCAAGTCAGCTAGAGGACAATCTATTCCTACACTATGATGATCCACGTCCAATTTCGACATATATTCCTCTTTCGTACGAGGCGTATGATTACTCCCAAAATAAGCCATAACGCCTGGGCGTATGTTTTTGCCTCGAACCCAACACCTAGAGCAAGGAGCCTTGGAACCGTGACTACGATGGCCCAACGAAAATGAACGAGCTGGAGCATCACCGATAAAGCATCTCAAGGCAACATGATAACTCTCGTCCATGAAGTCGAAACCGTTTCGAAGAACCTCCAGTAAATCTAGAATAAACGGCCGAAAAAAATCTAACGCGCTCGATGGCTTTGCTGTACCTTTGAATATTCCAACTATTTCTGGAAAGCTATTTGGAAAATTCGATATTCTAATTTGAATTGGCCATAAGACAATTTTACCTACTTTATCGAGGGAAGCTCCGTCTGTGTTAAAATCTACTTCGATATGATTACTTCGCATATGCGGTGGAGTCGAAGAAACGATTTTCAGTAAAGCCTGCTTTACACCTAGATGAAGATACTCTCCTCCAGCAACTTGGTCCGGAGACACACTCACGTTCGGAGTGTTCAAAACAGTTCTCGGATCTATATGCATGCTGGAGAAACACCCGTGACTTTTTAACAATCGCAAAACAGCTTTTATCTGAGTGTGCGTCAGATTCTCCTCGGCAAAAAGGATACCCAACTTTTCTTCGAAATCCTCAACGCTCTCGAAACGATCTGATTCAACTGAATCGCACTCACTCGCAGCGTTCTCGCAAGCACTTGCATTAACTGTAACGGATGAAGAAGCAGCAGCTAACATTTGTTCCTCATTCGCACCAGATTCGCTCGAATCGGAGACATAAGAAATGTCAGGAGATGGGCAATCGATAGGAAGACGTGCGATTGCTTCAACATTCAAAGAATTACTCGAAAAACTTGGAAGAGAACGTTCTTCGGAAGCTCTTTTCAGAATTCTTTCAACGCGAGCCCTATGTTGAGGCACGCAATCCCTTAAAGCTTTCCTCGAACGGAATGTTCGAACCCTATACATCGCGATATTCAAATAACGTCCGATACAATACTAATACTTATTACAATTACTACTATTACTAATAGAAACTAATAATAAATTCGTACGTCCCAGTGAAGGTACCGTGAAAACTTGATTTTCCAGCAGAACGTAGTCGTGTAGAGAAGACGTGAAGAATGTAGTTGGCAGATAAGATTCTGGAACCGCTGCATAAACATACGTAAACATGCATTAAAATATGTACATGGCAGAAAAGGATAGCATTACGTTATATGTGATTAGAAGAAAAAAAAATCGTTATGTAAAAAGAATAATAAATTAATATCTGCAAGAAAATTTAGAATGTCAGTGAGTATCATTCATCTGATTCTACCAGAAAATTGAAAGAGCCCTTTCTTGCTTGAAATAACAAATATTACCTATTGCTACCTTCAAAATAATATTTGTAAATAGATTATTAAAATCATTTAGAACAAAAAGTCCCTGTAGCATTTTTGTTCCCAAGTCACTGGATTTTGAAAAAAATTACTCTTTATACCAATCACATGTTTATACCATCATCTTTCTCTATCTCAAGATCTATTGACTTTAGAAGAAAAATACTTGAGGGACTTTTTATTCTAAATCATTGAAATAATCTATTCGAAAATTTAAAATGATTCTAGACCTCAAATTAAAAAAGTTCAAAATGGCTGCCAATTGCCGATGAATGAAGTTTTTCAAAAAATGACATTTTCAATAATTCTAAGAGTACTTATAGGTTGATATTGTTATTCTAAACAAAAAAGACCTCTTTCAATTTTGCTCTACATTGAATAGGTTTAGAGATAAGTTCACTTTTTGTATCTCAGTTATAGTCATTAGCGTAGAGTCACTTTTATCTAAATACGAGTATGGATCTCTAGGCAAAGACTAAAAAATAACAGAGTTAATCGAATATATATGATTTATCTTGTTGTACATGATTTATCTAATATATGTTCAGAATTGAAACACAATGGTTTATCAAAATCAAGAAACCCGGGTGCTGCCTTTCTGGTAAACATGTATTCAAGATGCATTGAAATAAAATGTGGCACGGTAATAAGTTGTGTAATTACATTTGAAAACTGTGTACAAAATTTGATATCTCTATTTCAAAAATTAATGACTTTTTACTGACATCATGTCTGCCCAGAGATCATTATTGTCAATAAAAAGTCAATGATTACTAAAATAGAGATGTGTAAATTTGCATACATGTTTTAAAAGCAATTTTACAACTAATTACCATGATACATTTTATTTTAATGCAATCTACATATATGCTTACCTGAAAAGCCACACCCGGCTTTTTTCTTTTTGACAATAAATTGAAACATGATATATCATATGAAGTCTTATATCAACTTTTGAACTGTACAATGTAATAAAATGTTATAAAGAAAGTCTCAGATGTTAAGATATCTTGTATAACACTATATCTTACAATTCCTTGTCGAAAAGGCAAAAGCCGGGTGTGGCTATTCAGGTAAGAATATACATAGAATGCATAGAAATAAAATGTGGCACGGTAATAAGTTGTGTAATGACATTTAAAAACTGTGTACAAAATTTGACATCTCTATTTAAAAAATCAATGACTTTGTATTGGCAATATGTCTCTCCAGAGATCATTATTGTCAATAAAAAATCAAGGATTACTAAAATAGAGATGTGTAAATTTGCATACATGTTTTGAAAGCAGTTTTGCAACTAATTACCATGGTACATTTTATTTTAATCCAATCTACATATATGCTTACCTGGAAAGCCACACCCGGCTTTTTTCTTTTTGACAATAAATTGTAACATGCTGTATCATAGGCAGTCTTATATCAACTTTTGCAATTAACAATGTAATAAAAACTATGAAACAAAGTCTCAGCTGTTAATATACCTTGTATAACAATATATGTTACAATTCCTTGTCGCAAAGGCAAAATCTGAGGGAGGCTATTCAGGTAAGAATATACATAGAATGCATTGAAATAAAATGTGGCACGGTAATAAGTTGTGTAATTACATTTGAAAACTGTGTATAAAATTTGCCATCTCTATTTAAAAAATCAATCACTTTGTATTGGCAATATGTCTCTCCAGAGATCATTATTGTCCAAAAACCATCTATTATTATTAAAATAAATATTTATAATTTTCTACTGATACTTTAACAGTACTTTGAAAAGTAATTACTGTGACACATTTTATTTAAATGCATTCAGAGCAGATGTTTATCTGACA
Source organism: Gastracanthus pulcherrimus (assembly GCA_949152435.1). Lineage (NCBI taxonomy): Eukaryota > Metazoa > Arthropoda > Insecta > Hymenoptera > Pteromalidae > Gastracanthus > Gastracanthus pulcherrimus. Next base: position 63,017,365 of record OX424575.1, read on the forward strand.
AGCTACACCCGGGTTCGACCTATCAGACTTAGACTTTGGAAATGTTTTATCACTAAAAATCTCTTACTAGCTGGGACTTTGATAAAGAGAAGTTACTTGATTTTAGTAAATAAATAAACATCCTAGCTTACTTTTTGCTATTCCAACTATATTGGTGAGTACGGTGAGCTGAACCTGTCGAAGTACCTCAGAAGCAAGCTGCAATTCTTATCTTCCGCTGAGTGGCTGTTGTTGTCTGTGGTTTTTTTTCAGCTAACTATAAACACAATTTTATATTAGAAAAAGTATTTGGAAGACGGTTGAGAAGAATAAATAGGAAATGTTTATAGGAAATCATTGAGTGAATTAGGAAATGTTGCAGGGACAGGTTTAAAACAAATAAAGAATTATACAATTAAATATTAAATTAATAATTAAACAGAAATTAGGATTTATCCTGCTTACCTTTATATAATATTCTAGGAACCGCAGGTGCTGTGGTGTGGTAGATGGTCCAGACGATGGTGTGGTTGACAATATTAGGCTCGAAAATAGAAAGTATAAGAAAGAATGAGTAAAGTCTATATGAACTATTGTTGTAATGAGAAATAATGAAAGAAAAGTAATCAAGTTGCAGGATGGAGTGTATGAAACAGAAAATATATGTATGTGTAAGCTGCCTGACAAACTCAATGTCCAGGTGCAGTCGAAGAAGACGAGGCTTCCAGGACCTGTTGAGCAGCCCCTCTCTAGCTGGAGATGGACGCAAGCGAGGGTCGACGATCAACAGCTTCCTCAGGAAATGCGGCAAGATTCTTCGACTATCCGGGTCTGATAAAAAAAAGCAAATGAATGTACCAAAATTTTGTTGCTGAACTAATAATTATTGAAAGAATGGTACATGTAGCCATAATGACTGTAAAATATTTGCACAAAAGTTGCATTAATAAGGCAATGACAAAGAAATCGTCTCCGCGAACGATTTTTCTAACCTCACTTTTACCGCACGACAATTACTTGATTAATAAATAACAAAATTATAGCACTAACTTACCTAATTGAGTTGATTAAGCAATAACACAAGTGATTATCCAAGTTTGCAGTAAACAATTGTTGATATTCAACGATTATTCAGCGAACGAAGTTTTTTGCTGTTAACGAGGGAAATCATCAAAGCAAAAAGTAATATACTTTGTTGCGTTTCCCGCTTAATTAACTATAGTACAATGACAGAGAGAACGGAAAATCACATATATAGTGCACGTATCGCGCGGCGCGAATTCAAACGTACTATTCAAACTTTTGAAAACGATTACAATTAAATTATTTAATTATTAGGTAGTTGTATTGACACATGCAAAGAAAACAATAGCATTGTGCATAATAAATAATATAGTTGATATAAATAAATAAATAAAAATCGAAATGTATGCAGTGCATTAATGCGATATATAATAATGAATATACGTATTCACATACGTGGTAAACAATTAATGCATAAGCAAATAAATTTGCATTAAGTTTTAGATAAACAAATAATAATGTGAATCGTTTACTTTCATAATAACTATTATGCGTATATAATGCAATGGGTAGATCGCATATATATATATATATATATATATATATATATATAATAATAATATATATCGAGTTGCATTATTGTTAGGAGTGTATATATATGTACAAAAATACATATAAACACAGATATTTGTAGTTGCATTGCAAACAATGTTTTTTTATATTATTTTAATGGCCCAAATTAACCCGTAAAATCATTGAAAATGGAACATTTAAAAATTTGGCACATGTGCCGAGGATGTGTTACATTAATCAAATTTTAATTGTGAAAATAGTAATTTTTAAACTGATGTACGTTTGAGCAATCATCTATCATCATATATAGGGTACAACTCGTAATTAAATCATTTTGATAGTACACAGCGCCCTGAAGCTGTTTTTTCCATAGACAATTATCGGTCTCGGGACTTAGCCGAATTTTAAAAGATGCGCACGCGTGTCGTCCAAATGCCCCGTATATGATGCACCTGTGCCGCACGCATGCAGCACGCATGTCAGCACCTAGCTTCTTCAAGTGTCTGCACGCGCGCTCCTGGAATGCCATCGAAAAGCGGGCACGAGTGCCGAAATCATGCAGGACGCACGTGCCGCCAACGTGCTGTCTCGCGTGTTGGTTCAAATTTTCGCGCGGAGCACGGTAATCCATCAAAATGACAGCACTGTGCGAGCACGCGTGTCGAGGCACGCATGCTCACGAATTGCTCAACTCATGCAGCACGCGGTGCTGTCATAATGCTGACACATTGCCGGCATGCAAACGTTCGAAAAATCGGCCATGGATCGGCATTTTGTGTCGCCAATGTGCCAACATTTCGTGTCGTCATATTGACAGCACTCGTGCTGAGCACGCGTGCTCGCACTATGCCGCCAACGTGCCGTCCAGCGTGGCAGGAAAAAAATTTTAAAGATTTTTGTCCACGCATGTCGGCACATTGCCTGCACATCGACAGCACGCGTGACGAGCACGCATGCCCCAAAAATGCCCAGCACGTGATGTTATTGGGGTATCTGCCAAGATTGCAGCACGTACCGGGCATTTTTGGTCATCGCGTGTCGAGCACGCGTGCTCCAGTTGTGGCGTCATTTTGCCATCATCCGTGCTGAAATTTCGTCGCCAACACGAGAATTCGGCATAATGGTGGCATATTGTTGGCATGTTGTGCGGCAAAATCGACATCCAAGAGTTTTTTTTTTACTTCATTTCTTTATCTCATTTTTTTCTCTTCAGACTTCTTCTATTAACTCTTCTATCTTCTTTTTCTATTTAAATTCCTTTCGTCATTCATTTCATGCATAATTTGTTAAATTGTAACCCAAATAATTTAATTTTCTAATTAGTTTCTTGTTTCTTTTCATAATCACTCGAGCAACTTGGAGAGAAGTGGAGCTTACATTGGTGCAACATATATAACTATTTATAACGTATAGTAAATTGTCAATTGAAATATCTTTATTTTATGTCACTAATATTTTTATTTATTGCACAAATCAACTGATTTTTCTGCATTAATTAGGTATCAATTGATTCTTCACATTTAATGAAAATTTTTTTCACTTACTGCATTTGACTGATGTAATTTTACTTGAATTTATTATTCTGTACATATTCTAATACATCTGTACTTACAAGTTCCAAAAACTAAAATCAGGATCTCATTGTTGGATCTCCCATAGCCCACATTGGTTTCTACGAGCGAATCTACCTCTTCGGATTCACCTCTTCAAGACGACTACGCATTGCAGTATTCTAGGCAATTGATCTACTATAATATCAGGTTATAGTTATAGTCTGAAATTCTATGCAGATACTTGAAAAATTGTTTAAAAACAATCTACGTAGACAGTTTACACTTTACTGTCTCTATTTAAATTCCCACCCGGAGACATTTGACCTTATTTTTTCAATTGGACAAGTGATATTTCTTCTAAGGATTGTTAAAGATGATCTCCTGGACAAAGCAAGTTTTATATTTATATTTTCATTATTTGCTATATTTTTAAGTATAGAATGTGATAATTACTTTGCGTCTTAGCTCAGTATATTAATAAGTATTGCAACCTTTAAGCTTTATTATAAGACAGGTCCTTATTAAAACACTTCATAGTAGACATACTTATTAATAAACTGCTATAAAATGCACAGTGCATTAGGTCTTCCTGGACTTAAAAATTTAGTAGAAAACAGACGTATAATTTCTTGGGGTTAAGGAATCCTCTGTAACAATCTTTTCTAGAAATCACAGTCGTAAACTGAAAAACCGCGAGTGGGTCTACAGGTGAACATGAAAAGAAAATAAAGTTAAATAAAAACTGTCAAGTTAGTTATTTTTCAAAAGATTTTTAAATATTTATAAAAAATATCAGACCTCTAGTTAAAAAACAATTGAAATGGTATATTCAACATTTTCATGACAAGTCATAAGTGGAAACAAAAAGTATGTCGACAATGCCATTTCAATTGTTTCTTAACTAGAGATCTGAAGTTTTGTACAGATGTTTTAATAATCATTAGAAAACTACCAATCGTGGCAGTTTTTATTTAACTTTCTTTTGCTTTTATGTTAACCTATAAACCACCACACGGCCTTTCAGTTTGCGAGAGTTATTTCATACAAGGATTGTCAAAGAGAATCCCTTAGCTTCTACAAGTTATAGGTCTGTTTTCTACTGTATTTTTGAGTATAGAAAGTAATAAATACGAGGGTAGTTCAATAAGTCTTTAGAATGACCAACAGATGGCGCGCGAATCGCTCTAAATCATGTGTTTTCAGTCAGCACCACTCCCGACTAGATATATGGTGCAGTCACAGTCCACATCTTCTGAGTTTACGTGTTTTTATAACCAATTGAAAAAAAAAATTGCTTGTTAAGAAAAATGGAAAAAAACGAGTTCAGAGCGGTAATTAAACATTTTCATTTAAAGGGTTTAACTCCATATGAGATAAAAAATTAATTGGACTCAGTTCATGGCACATCTGCCCCTGCCTTAGCAACGGTTTATAACTGGGTAAATGAATTTAAGCGTGGTCGTACATCAATAAGTGACGAACCACGTTCAGGAAGGCCCGTAGAAGCAACTACTCCCGAAATCATCAATAAAATCCACGATATGGTGTTGAAGGATAGAAGATTAAAAGTGCGTGAGTTAGCTGAGGCCACAAGGATATCTATAGGTGCAGTTGTTTCAATTCTACATGAAAAATTAGGCATGAAAAAGCTATCGGCTAGATGGGTGCCGCGTTTGCTCTCAGCTGAGAATAAACGCAATAGAGTGGTCGCCTCTGAGGCTCTTTTGGCGCGCATAAGTCGGAATCCTGAGGAATTTTTTCGTCGATTTGTGACTGTGGATGAAACATGGATACACCACTACACTCCTGAGACAAAGGAACAATCCAAACAGTGGATTTCCACAGGCGAACCAGCTCCAAAGAAGGCAAAGACCGTAAAGTCAGCTGGTAAGGTTATGGCTACAGTTTTTTGGGATGCACGTGGAATTATACTTATTGACTACTTGGAAAAGGGTAAAACAATTACTGGTGAGTATTATGCATTCTCTTTCATCACGACAACGCCCGAGTTCACACATGCTTCGTTTCAATGGCTAAAATTGAAGAACTAAAATTCGAATTGGTCGAACACCCACCGTATTCACCAGATTTAGCCCCCAGTGACTTTTTCTTATTACCAAACTTGAAAAAATGGCTCGGTGGACAGAGATTTACGGACAACGAAGACGTCATTGCCTCTGCAAGTGCTTATTTTGAGGAACTTCCGAAAACGCACTTTTCTGAAGGATTAAAAAAACTTAAAAAGCGATTGACCAAGTGTATAGAGCTCCAAGGAGATTATGTTGAAAAATAAAAAAAAATTTACCCAAAAAAAATTGTTTTTATACTTTATTCTAAAGACTTATTGAACTACCCTCGTACCTTGCCCCTTACTTAAGTATATAAGATACAATTCTCACTTTCAAGTATTACAAGTGATATTTATTAGCATACTTGAATGTGAATATTATTGTTAAATACTAAGGTAACAGGCAAAGTAATTTTTAACTTTCCATACTCAAAAATACAGTAGAAAAAAGTTAATAAAATCGCTGCGGCTAATAAATCCTCGTTGACAATCCTTTTATGAAATCACGCTCGCAAACTGAAAAGCTGTGTAGAGGTCTACAGGTGAACATGGAAACAGGATAAAGATGAGTAAAAACTGCCAAGCTAGTTATTTTTTATATCATTTTTAAAACATTTGTACAAAATTTCAAATCTCTAGTAACAAAATTATTGATATGTTATTGTCAATATCCTTCTCATGAGGAATATATTAGCAATGCCATTCAACTTGTTTTTTATCTGGAGGTCAGAAATTTTGTACGAATGTTTTAAAAATCATTTTAAAAATAGCTATCATAGGAGTTTTTATTCAACTACATCCTGTATCCATGTTCACCTGTGGACTTACTCGCGGTTTTCCAGTTTTCGACTGCAATTTGTCAAATCGATTGTTATACTGGATCTCTTAGCCGCACAGACTTATATTACTACTATCTTCTACTGTATTTTTGAGTATGGAAAGTTCAAAATTATTTTGCCTGTTACCTAAGTATTTAACAATAATTTTCACTTTCAAGTATTACAAGTGATATTTATTAGCATACTTGAATGTGAATATTATTGTTAAATACTAATTAAGGTAATAGGCAAAGTAATTTTTAACTTTCCATACTCAAAAATACAGTAGAAAACAGTTAATTAAATCACTGCAGCTAGGAGATCCTCTTTGACAATCCTTTTATGAAATCACTCTCGCAAACTGAAAAGCCGTGTGGAGGTCTACAGGTTAACATGGAAACAGGATATAGTTGAATAAAAACTGCCAAGGTAGGTAGTTTTCTGATGATTTTGAAACCATGTATACAAAATGTTATACATCGAGATAAAAAAAATTGAAATGGCAGTGTCAACATCCTTTTTGTTTCCACTTATACCTTTATGGAAAAAACCTGCATGAAATCCTGAAGTAATTCCTGCAGATTACTCTGCAGGAGACCTGGAAGATTCCATGCAGGATTCCCTGCATGCTTTTCGTACTGTTTCCCTGCAGGAATTATTCTAAAATAGGAAATTGTTTATAATCTTATAATTTAAAATTGTTGAAAACAATACAATAATTGAAAAATGTGCCTATATTAGGTATTATCATACAGATGGTAACACCAATACTCAGGGATTAAGCTTCTTAATGTTTATTTATCAAATTGTCAAACAAACAGATTATTTTTAATTTTGAATTAAGAAGCTTAATTTCTGAGTTTTGGTGTTATAATCTGGATGGTAACACCTAATATACGCACATTTTTCATTTATTTTATTGTTTTCAACAATTTTAGATTATATGATATAAACAATTTCCCATTCTAGAAAAATTCCTGCAGGAATCCCTGCAGGAAAACAGTACTAAAATCATGCAGGGAATCCTGCAGGGTATCCTCCAGGTCTCCTGCAGAGTTTTTTGCAGAATTCCCTGCAGGAATTTCTCCAGGATTTCCTGCAGGTTTTTCATAAGGGTATGAGTTATGTCATGATAATGTTGACAATGCCATTTTATTCAATTCTTAATTGAATTATTTTTGAACTAGAGGTCTGAAATTTTGTACACATGTTTTAGAAATCATTAGAAAAATAACTACCTTGACATTTTATAATTAAACTTTATCAGTTTACGATTGTGATTTCTTACATAAGTTTTGATAATGAGTACCTCTTAGCCGCATTAACTTTTATTGCTGTTTTCTGTTGTATTTTCAAGTATAGAAAATTATAATTACTTTGATTTTTAGCTTATTCTTTAACAACAATTAAAAGATAATTTAGCAACTATTAAGTGATAACCAGAATCTTGTAGCCTCTTTTATGTTAACACTTGTTGGTATTGAATCTTTTTATATCATGACATTTAATGTGGTAATTTATTTTTTTTACTAGGGATCCTATACGATTTTTGTACTTGCTGGTAATATACAAGAAAAATAATAGAAGATTTATGTCCCGAGTACAGACTACGAATGAATCGATTGTATCAGAGAGCTCGTTCAGAGAATTTGGAAAACAACGGACGTTGAAGGTATTGCTGCTGATGCAAATGAAGATTTTCCTCAAGATGAAATTATCAATGGCTTTCATTTTTCTGCTTACGACGAATTGTAATATATTTTATATGTAAATTTTATATTTTTTCAATATTTTTCAATACATATGTAAAATTTAATTTGTTTTGTATTATTTATAATAATAAATTATAGGTTATGTGCACCTATAGGTGAAAGCACAAAAAGTTTGAAATGCTGGCCAATTGCCGTAAAAATGCGCACATAGTGTACGGCATAATGCTGGCACATCAGCGGCACGCATACGGCGCGTTTTGGGCAGATCACGAAACTCGGCACGTGCTCGTCATATGCCTGTCATAAGCGGAGGTACCTGGCAGTCACACGTGCTCCACGGATGTCGACATGTGCTGAGCATTATGCCGACACAATGTTATCTGGGTGGGCTGGGATGCGTGACGGCATTATTTTAAATTTTTGCTCTTTAAATGTCTTAATTTTAGCAAGAAATGTTCATAAAAAACATGTATCCAAATCCATCGTAACCCCTTGCACACAGTGATAATCAAACATATGTCTGTTTTTATAGGTTTTTTCAAAATAGCTGCTTTAATGGGTGGTGAATTTGAACAAAACCAGTCTAAAATGTTATATTTTTCTGTATTATAACATGTTTTGTAGAAAAAATATTTTTTTTCTTAAAAGAAAGGATTTTAATATTTACTGTATCTTCTTCCCCTAAGGAAATCGATAGCAAAACGTGTATGTCAAATTGCTAATAGTTTGCAATACATCTGGCTAATGGGGCACATACATATACACACAAACGCATGTATATATGGGTGATACCGCCGTAACTTGATCCTGACTCGATTTTCGGACCAACGGAAGTCAGCCCCGATTCAGACCCGATTTCCCCGTCTTTTCCTCGTATTGAGCAGGACTCACGGATTTCCTGCCTGAATCCTACCTGTTATTCTAAGGTCCGCGATTTTTTATTTTGAGCTTATGATTCTTACGTAAAACAAAAAATTTTCGTGCCTAAATCTCGTCTGAACTCCTAATTGTCGGCAAGGTAGATCTATATATTGAAATTATCACTTATATTTATTAACACTTAAGTACATTTTTATAAATGTTTTCATGTTCATATACTATTATTATTGTTTTAAAAGTAATTTAACAATAGAGCAAGTGAACCAGTTAATGTGCACTGTGAAATAATGATATTAATAATTGATATTAAAATGTTTTATTTCAGCGAATTACTGTATGATTTTATGTTTTCTTTTTAAATAGACACATTGAAGGGTACAGTAATCGATGCAAGGCGCAGTAATTGGCTCAAATAATCTAGTTATAACAAATAATATGATAAATGGTAATAGTATTTTTATTAATATTTTGTTGCTATAGTTACAATTTTAATTCAAAGTTCATATTTATTGTAGAGAAAAAATTATAATCGTGAATAGCCATCAAGGTAGGAATTCCTTGGATAATTCTCATCTACTTATTTATTTTTCAACTATAAATAAATCATACTTGTAGGGTTTTTAAATACCAACACATTTATACTAAAAATTATAAAGTGATCGTCGGCTATTGGTGTCCTTGTCTAAGCAAGTTTTCGACAGTCAGAATAAAGTAGATTTCAAATCACCGAATGCTATCTATATTCTAAAATCAGTAATTATTTTTGTATTTCCCTAAAAAAAAGATTAGTTTTATGTTAATCATGTCATTATTATTTAAATAATGAAATAAATAAATAGAAAAAGTATGCGTGGGACAGTAGAAATCTACTGTCGGTAACTGGCATTCTCTTAAATGAAATTTAACAACTTATTGATAAATTTTAAATTAATTAAAAATTTAAATTTTACATAAATTTTCATAAAATTTTATTGTTAACTGTTTGAGAAAATTAAATTAAAAAATATAAAAATATTTAACTATACCTTGTATATTTTTTAATCTATTTTTCTACTACAATAATTAGTAAAAAAAACTTTAAAAATTACCGAGAGAAAATTATAAAACTAAAAAGCCGGTAAGGTAGTAATCGGGATAGTACTTTACATGTTTTTGATAAATGTCTCTTTTATATTGATAAAATTGAAAAGATTGAAAAGATATACAAAAATTGCATCGGTAAGTTAGGAATCATGTTAGTATTTCTTATCTCCTTAAATGCTATTCCATATTTTAATTATATAAATCATTTCGTAAAAAGAATGATATAAAAGAGATTAAATACATACGAAAAATAAAAATATAAATGTAAACTTTAACGTGTAACATAAATATATATTTTGAATTACGCAAGCAGCAGGTACATGTCGTGAAGTGGTTAGAGTATTAGCATAGCAGTCTTGAGGACCAGTTCGATTCCCGCATAAAACAAAATTTTTTTAATTTATAATTATTTCTATGTTTCTATTTTAGATTATCGCTTAATAACTAAATAAATCTGTGTAAATAAATCTATTTTTTAGATAAAAATTTATTTTTTCTATTGTTGCTCGCTTTCGCTTATTTTTCTTTGTACTCTCTGCAATATTTCATCTGTGATTTTCACTTTGAGAACTTCATCGTTTTTCATTTTCTTTTTCTTCTTGATCTAAATTAAGTTTTTTTTAATATTTTATTTTTTTCTTATCCTATTCGCTTGAGTTTTCTTATTTTTTTTCTGCTTTGTTCCTCTTTTCGTTTTTTTGTTTTTTTAACTTTTATAAACAGCATTAAACTGTGAAAAAAAAAAAATCTGAGAAATTCGGTAGGATAGCAAATAAAAGTGAGCTAACTCGTAACTTCACGAAACGTAACTCCTCCCCTATACAGCTTAATTACCTGAGATGGACCCGTCAAAGATTAGACAAATCAATTTAGAGAGGACTCGTATAACAGAACTGTTTAATACTTACTCGGATGAATTGGTTGCAAATAGTCTACGGCGATCAAGGCTCAATACAGAGGGCACACGAGCACAACGGCTTAACCGATTAGTACGATTTGACCTGCGAAGGCTATTCGGTAACCAAGGGGCTATGTGGGAACCAGAAATAAATAATGCCACCGAACGAGGGAACGAATCACCGTCGTTGGACACGGAAGATATTCTCGAAGAAGCTGAGAAAACCTCAGATAGGACGGAGCCCATCAACAAACTACTCTGAGCTTCCAAGAATTGTCCACTATTGTCGAAGCAGGTGAACCGAAAAAAAGTACAGTTGATGATGGAACCACACCGACTACACCATCAAATCCGGTAGGAGCAACGGGGGGCGGGGCTATACAAAAACAGCAACTAGGGGGCAGAGATTCATTAGGCAAAACACAAATCATCCGACAGTCGGTAACAATGTACATCCGGCCTCGACAATCCACAACCCTCAGCATTCGCAGGCAATTCTAAATCATCCGATAGGCGGTAACAATGTGGATCCGACTTCGACAAACTACAACTTACAATATTCGCAGGCGATCCTAAATCTCGGGGGGACTCAACGTCCACCTTTACAGGCAGCTGGCATGCAAGAACATACCAGAGGGACAATGGGAAACATTTCGCCGAATTCCCCGCCCATAGCTGCACCATTAAGCAACTCTACGCTATATACCCATAATCCATCAATGAACCTAACACAAGATACATATCCTACCGTACAAACCCCCCAAATTTCACAAATAGTGAACTACCCTACCGTACAAACCCCTCAATATCCACAAATACCAACCAACCCTACCGTCCACCCCACACAACCTACACAAATAACTAATTATCCTACCTACCAAACCCCCCAACCCCCACAAATGTCACCATACTCTACCATCCAAACCTCTCAACCCTCACAAATACCTACCTACTGTACCACCCAAACAACCCAATCCTCACAAATACCGAACTACCCTACCGTCCAAACCTCCCAACCTACACAGATACCGAACAATCCTAACGTCCAAACTACCCAACCTCCATAAATACCGACTTCCCCGACCATCCAGATTTCCCAACAGCCACAAATACCGAACTACCCTACCGTCCAAACCTCCCAACCTATACAGATACCGAACAATCCTACCGTCCAAACACCCCAACCTGCACAAGTACCGACATACCCTACCACCCAACCCCTCCCACTTTCACAAACACTAATATACCCCACTTTTCACACGCATTAACCCGAACAAATAGCTACCATCCTTACCATACAAACATACCTACCCACAGCAATGTACCCACTTCATACCAATCAAACATCTCATCCACTACACCAACAGACTCAGAATGCCGCCCAAATTTACCAACATTCGTATTCACCCACGAACCAGTCAGTACAAAACTCGCAACCACAAACATCTACGTACCATACACCGCAATCTACACAACCATTACAATCAGCACCACGCTCTACCGACCAATTTAACCACCACCAACAGGGAGTGAACCACATATCCACCAATCAAACCATACCACCTAATTACTCGCAAATTCCATCGGATTCGAACTCGCAAAATTTAAATTTATCGCAACCAAGTACTGCACCCATCCCACAGATATGGAACCCCTGACCTTCTTGCCAAGATGTCAACAATAACGGCTCGGACAGGTCCCAAACATTGCCAAGCAGTAGAATATATCCCGATAATTCGTCGTACACGGCGAATGCAGTAACTTCTACAAATAACCCACATTTACCACCTAACCTCGTAGGCTATCCATTAATGAACACAAACACCCAAGTCCCAATATCTAGTAATCCATATTGGTATTACCCCTTCGCACAGTTTCCCCTTGGGCATAGTATTCCCCAAGAAGGACACTCTTACAATACATCGAACACCTTGCCATACGGTCAAATGCTTCTTGACAATCCGGAGCGAGTACATCCTCATAGCTCGAATAATGATTCCTCGTTCCAGCGCGAAACTAGAGTAGCCAGTCTGATACAAAAGTATAATTTAAGCTTTAATGGAGAACCAAAAGCAGATCTAGGGGAATTCCTCTCCCGAATAGAGGATTGCCGGAGAATCTGTAACATGTCCAATCGGGACTTCTTGAAAATTATTCCCATTATTTTAAAAGACCAAGCTTTGTATTCGGCACGCCCGTTGCTACAAAACTGGCGAACATTGGAGGAATTCAAAAACGTCATAAGACAACAATATGGCAGACCGGATTTCCAATTACAATTAGAAGATGATATTAGGTCAAGATCGCAAGGACCCGAAGAAACAATCGCTACGTTCATCGCAAATATCCGAGCATTGATGAATCAATGCATCCCCCCAATGACCCTCATAGCTCAATTGGATAGAACTTATCGCAACTTACATGAGGATTATTTCACTAAGATAAATAGGTATCAATTCAATATGTTTGAAGAATTGCAGGCCTTGGGACAACAAGAAGAGATGCGAAGGGAGCGGAAGAAGAAATATAGACTCCCACGACCACCTGAACATTCGATGTGCCCTCAATTAGCTTATCGACCACCCCCGAGAAAAAACCGCATTGCCGCTATCGAAACGGTACAACAATACAGCGATTCAACAGATGAAGAAGACACTAACGAAGTTGCAGCTGTCGACAACATCGTAAAAACAAAAATAGGTCAATTGGTTGAATTCGCACGGAAAAAATATGTCGAACACACACCAGGCATATCGAAACAAAATAACTGGAACAACGGCAATAATAACAAAAACCCCCTACCGCCTCCCCGAAAACCCCAAAACACGAAACCTACCGTCAATAACAAGCCCACTCATCCCCTAAAATTAAGTAAGGAAAACCCGACAACTGGAAAAGTATACCCATTTGGGTTTGCAAAGACACAGGCCATTGGGCAGCAGACTGTCCGAAAAGGACAGGGAACATCTGCTATAAATGTGTTATTCATGACGTAACGATACGTACGTGACCAAGATGTAGATCAAATGCGGGAAATGAGCAAAGAGGGAAACAGTAAGGGCCAGGTTAACCTCTAAACTTGGGCAGGCCCAAACACCCACGCCAAAAATAACACCGAAAGCTTCAGGCCTAGTCAACTCAGGTTATGGAGAGAACATATCGATGTCTATTGGTCCAATCGGAAGCTATGATAATTGTCTGTACCTCAATATCGATATAGCAAGAAACGTCTTCCCTGCACTCGTAGACAGTGGAGCAGTTGCCTCCTTCATAGGGATAGAAGCGGTGAGACAAATAGGGACTGAAATAATACCCCAGACCGGATACATGATGATGCCAAACGGCGAATTAGAAAAAATCGAAGGTATTACAAAATTTATATTCCACCTCGAAGGTAAAGAAACACCCGCGGACATCAGAGTATCCAAAACAATGACCTACGACATCATACTGGGCATGGACCTATTGTCACTACTGAAGATGACGATAGACCACCAACACCGAACTTGGCACACGGACAAAGGAATAGTGAGAAAAATTCATCCGAAAAATCAGGATCCGGGAGCAATCATGGCAACGGCAGCAATTGGAGGGACCTCCGACTTATCGGGAAAACAATAACGAAGACTAGATAAACTTATATTCGATCTCACCATTCCACTACCGGACGCAACCCCTGGAGTGGCTAAGATAAAACCTCATGAAATAATTGTAGAAGGTTGCAGTCCGATAAAACAACGTATTCGTAGAATCTCCCCAAAACTTTTAGCCGCTGCCCACGCTGAGGTTGATCGTCTCCTAGCAGAGGGAATTATCGAATCCTCAGAAAGCGCTTGGAGTAGTTGTCCCGTAATTGTACCGAAATCGGACAGTAAAATAAGGTTTTGTATCGATTACCGAGCACTAAATGGAGTTCCAAGAAAAAAATGTTCATGCTACTAGACCTAAGTCACGTGTATCACCAGACCCCCCTGGCAACAAATAGTAAAGAGTACACAGCATTTGGACTACCTGACAAAGGACTATTCCAGTTCACAAGACTTCTGTATGGCGTCTCGAACGCCCCCGCAAGTATTCAAACCGCCATGGACGCCCTCTTTGGCCCAGAATGGTAACCACATGTGCTTGTATACATGGATGATATAATCATAGCCACAAACACGTTCGAAGAGCATCTATATTGGCTGAAAAAAGTGTTAAAAAAAATTGCGAGATGCCAATTTAGAAATCAACCGAGAAAAGTCAGAGTTCTGCTGCTCGGAACTTAAATACCTGGGTTACATCGTCAACAGGAAAGGACTCCAAACAGACCCAGACAAGATTGCCCCCATTCTAAACTATGCCCCACCTCGAAACCTCAAGCAACTTCGCCGATTCCTCGGTATGGTAGCATGGTATGCTCGCTTTATTAAAAACCTTGCTGAAATAAAAATCCTCCTTACCGAACTATTGAAGAAAATTGTCCCTTGGACCTGGGGAGAAGATCAACAACAAGCCTTCGAAAAACTGTTGATACTTCTTACTGAAGCCCCAGTCTTAGCCCGACCAGACCCTAACCTACCGTTCTGCCTACAAACTAGTAGCAGCTTTAGGGGCGGTGCTCACCCAAATAATCCAGGGAGAAGAGCATCCCATCGCCTTCGCCAGCAGGACCTTAGCAAAAGCGGAACGTAACTACACAGTAACAGAACAAGAATGTCTGGCTGTAATATGGGCAGTAGACAAATTTAGAGGATATCTCCTGTAAAAGAAGATCATCGTAATTGGGATATTCACCTAAATTAATTCGCTTTTGCCCTTAACACCGCGGTGCACTAGTCAACATTGTTGACACCTGCATTTTTAAACTTTGGTAGGAACCCGCGGCAATCCAAAACTCTTAAACAATTCCTAGAAAATCCTCAAACTCCTAGTTCCCCAAATTCCGTAGCATGGACGGAGAGAGTGAAATGTCTTGCAGCAATACACGACTTCGTTAAGAAACACTTGAGAAAACCAAGTGAAAGACAAGCACGGTATTACAATAAAAATCGTAGAGATATAACTTTTAACGTGGGAGACCTTGTACTCCGTCGTAACCACGTGCTGTCTTCAACAGCAGATAACTTTGCAGCGAAGCTCGCTCCAAAGTTTGTGGGTCCATTGAAAATTGAACAAGTCTTGTCACCAGTCGTGTATCAACTGCAGGACGTTAATAGTCAGAAAAAAGAGAAAGTGCATATTTCAGACCTAAAATCATACTCAGTTCCCTCACAACAGCCTATTTCTCCAACAGATAACAGCTTCGGTGACCAGGATGCAGAGCATAGGAAAAGGTCGCGGCTACAAGCTACCCCGGACGGCCGAGACCCGGTCCGGGACAGCACCGACGGAGAGAGGCGTCCGCGCTACAATCTTCGCAATCGGCCGAAGAAGAGCATTGGTCAAAGTAGGGAAAGCGGCCAAGCCGACGACGGTTCTCGACCGCCCAGGAATCGGCAGGGAAGCCTGGCTCCAGAACCGCCAGCAGGCCGGCGAGGGCGCGGTCGGCCTAGGTCGAGTTGTCTTGACCTCTTCACCCCGACCAGCGGGTCGAGGTTTCGCTCCGGGGGAGGTGGCATCCCCGCGGGCGGTGATTGAGCAACCGGTGAAGACAGTAGCCCTGGAGGAACCAGAGCTACTATACGACTCCTTCAGGGCAGGGGGACCAGAACGGACCCCAAAGCGGCCGACAAAGGGGGAAAACCGATTGGGTCGTCAACTCGAACGGGATGGGGAGCCAAAAGGTCACAACCTCTTGGCACCCCGCCAGGAGGGAGTAAACCAAGGTTTGACCCCACGCAGCCAATGAAATGCTACGGCTGCGGAGAGATAGGGTTCATGCGGAAGCATTGCCCTAAATGCTCGGGAAACGAGCAAGGGAGCGGCTAGAAAGGACCAAAGTCACTCCTAACGAGAAACCGGTTCCCGCAGAAACACTTCCCGTCGTAGCCGAGTCTACGACGGAGGATGTAGACGTCCAAAAGAAGCCAGGCGATTCTCATCCAGAAGGAGAGATAACACTGGAGGAACCTCCGAAATAGTCTACGGTTACCGTAGCTGCTCAGGAAGTCGAAGCTACGGCAACGACAGCGGACTTGGACGTCCAACCATGGTCAAGCCAGCCGACTCCCGAAGGAGAGGTCGAAGCGAAGGCGTTCACCGGCTTCGATTCTTTAGAAGAAGAAGACGAGCTTGCGAGACCGTGGGGAATGAAGTACAACCCCGAAGACGAATCACGATGGTGGATGTCGATCGAAGTCACGGACTACAGGCTCAGAGCCCTATGCGATCCTGGCGCATCCAGCACGGTCATGGGGGTGGTTGGGCTGCAGATGGCCAGCGCACTAGGGCGAGAACTCTCCCTGAAGTGCACAGGACGGGTGAAGCTACCAGACGGTACTTGTCGCCCACTAGTTGGCCATGTTATGCTCCCCATTACTGCGGCGGGTGTAACCAAAGAAATACGAGTATGCATAGTACCTCACTTGGACGATGCGTGTTACGTTGGTGTTAATTTCGTCAAGGAATTCAGGGCCATGCTCGACCCAGATACCGATACGATGTACTTCAAGGGTACGGAAGCTAAACTACTATGTGAAGTAGCCAGCTTAGAGGTGGGAGTAGCCGCACTCTCGTCCGTTGGTGTAGCAGATGCCTCGGAAAATGAGCGCAAAGAGCTGGAAGACCTTCTGGACGAGATGTTGGCAGGTCAAAGAGAGACGTGCGGTTCCACGAGACCAATCAAACAACGATACTACCCCGTCTCTGAGAAAATCGAGCAGGAGATGCACCAACAGGTAAAGGAAATGTTGGAACAGCGCATAATAGAACCATCTAACAGCGGATGGTCGAGTCCAGTGGTTATGGTGAAGAAGAAGAACGGGACGTATAGGTTCTGCGTCGACTATAGGAAAGTGAATGCCCATACAAAACCCAATGCGTACCCACTACCGTATATGCAAGACATACTGCGGAAATTACGCAGGGCCAAGTACATATCGACGATATACCTTAGAAGTGCGTATCACCACATACCACTGGGCGAATCTTCCAAACCCATGACGGCCTTTACAGTGCCCAGAAAAGGGCTATTTCAGTTTGTGAGGCTCCCGTATGGTTTATCCTACGCTGGAGCAACGTTCCAGAGATTTATAGATATGGTGATCGGTAGCGAGCTCGAGCCATACGTGCTTGCTTACCTAGACGACATCATCATAATCTTGGAGACGTTTGAAGAGCACAAGCGTCTACTCAGGCTGGTATTAAAGAAGTTAAAGGCTGCAGGGTTAGTGATCAACAGGGAGAAATGCGTTTTCTGTAATCCAGAGGTCAGATACTTGGGAGTTTTAGTGAACCGGGACGGGATCAGGCCCGACCCAGAAAAAATTGAGATAGTCCTGAACTACCCCGCCCTCAAGGATCTGAAGCAGCTGAGACGATTCTTGAGAATATCATCCTGGTACAGGAGGTTCATGAAAGATTATGACACCGTGGCCGAGCCTCTAACGAGATTACTGAAGAAGAGTCAAAAGCATCAATGGCTAGAAGATCAACAGTACGCATTTGAGAGATTAAAGGCGTTGATTACCTCAGCTCCAGTACTTCAGAGCCCTCTACCGGACGAGCAATTCGTTGTAAACACGGATGCGAGTGACACCGGGATCGGCGCGGTGCTCCTACAGGAAACGGAGGGGGCGAAAGGGTACTGGAATCCGCCAGCCGAACCTTAAATTCAGCTGAGCGGAATTACAGCGTTCCGGAACGAGAATGTCTAGCGGTAGTATGGGCCACAGACAAGTTCCGTCCGTACATTGAGGGCTACCATTTCAAGGTGTTCACCTACCACATGAGCTTGAAATGGTTATGTGACATGAAAAACCCAACAGGCCGGTTGTGTAGGTGGGCGTTACGGTTACAAGGACAGAGTTTCGAGGTAGTTCATAAAGAAGGAAAACTCAATTATGTCCCTGATGCCCTATCCCGAATGTACGAAGAGGAGGGGATAACACCAAGCTCACTCAGCTGGTCAGAAGGCACCAATGACCAATGGTATCTCAAAGTGGTAAACGACACATCTGAGAGACCGCATGAAAAGCTGCGCTGGAAGATCGTGGGAGAGAACCTCTACCACTATCGACCAGATGAAAGCGTCGAGAGTGTCATAGAAGACAATGACGCATGGAAAATGGCCGTGTCAGCCGAAAACAGGCGGGCCATACTGAGAGAAAACCACGATGATCCCACTGCTGGTCACCTCGGGCGAGATAAAATATTCGCCCGAATAAGCCTATATTATTATTGGCCGAATATACACGCTGACGTGCAGAAGTACGTCAAAGAATGCATGGTGTGCCAGCAATGCAAAGTGGTGCAGAAACCTCCCATAGGAATGATGGGTAGGAGGGTCGTGGAAATACCGTGGCAGATAGTGGCTGGAGATATCACTGGTCCGCTACCACGTACGAAAGGCGGCTACGAGTATATCTTGATATTTCAGGATTTATTTACCCGATGGGTGGAGTGCATACCCATTCGGAAGGCTAACGCTCGGACGGTAATTAAAGAATTACACGAGCGAGTTGTCATGAGGTTTGGGACTCCCGAAACCTTCCATTCGGACATCGGCACCGAGTTTAAGAACAAAGCCGTTGATGAATACCTTTGGAAGCAGGGAGTGTACCACACCATGACACCCCCATACTGCCCGAGAGCGAATCCCGTGGAGAGGGAGAACAGAACCCTGAAAACGATGATTGCGTCTTATGTTCAGGAGAATCACAAAGCCTGAAACGAACATTTACCAGAG
This sequence comes from Gastracanthus pulcherrimus, assembly GCA_949152435.1. Taxonomy (NCBI): domain Eukaryota; kingdom Metazoa; phylum Arthropoda; class Insecta; order Hymenoptera; family Pteromalidae; genus Gastracanthus; species Gastracanthus pulcherrimus. Next base: position 63,036,778 of record OX424575.1, read on the forward strand.
CTGGTTTTCGCAATGAACACCGCCAGTCACAGTTCAACAGGCTATAGCCCGGCCATGCTGAATTATGGGAGACAAGCGACGCCGCCTGGGACCGCAAAGCGTACGCGCGATGAAGGGCCAAAGACTCCGTGCAGAAAGAGTTGTTGCGAACTTGGCATGCGAGAATGGAAAGGCTACACGAATTGCATTAGCAGACAGCGTTACGCTCAGTGACTGAGCGGGCCAGGCAGGCGAAGTACTCCGACGCTGGGCGCAGAGAAGAAACCTTTCTGCTTGGCGACATAGTATGGAGAAAGAACAGAGTACTCTTCTCGGCGGCCCAGGGTATAACGGCGAAACTAGCGCCGAAATATGCAGGTCCATACATCGTGATCGGTATCCTCGGCGCCAATTCATTTCGATTGTTTGGTCCGAACGGGCAAGTCGAGGAACTGGTCCAAGCCGAGGATATGATGCCCTTCGTCCCAGGGGAAGATCCAGCGGAAGCTGGGCAGAAAAAAGAAAGAAGAATACGAGAAGACAAGAATTACCCGGTAGGGGACTCAGAGGCGTCGGATCAATTGCCACTGCCTACCGAAAGCGTACGTGAGACGACCCCAACGGGGGTTATGAGCGATACGACCCCGGCGGCGGTAATTGGCGATGCGACGCCGACCGACGATAGCGTGTGAGATGCGGCTCCAGCGGGGGTAACACTGGCGGATGACCACGGCAACCAACGAGCGAAGCCAAAGCGCGGTCGTCCGCGTAAAGCAGTATACGCCGTCAAAACGGCGAAAGCCGCAACCAAACCGAAGAAGGCACCGCGCGAAATCGAACCGCCCGCGAGGTCGACCGAAGGGGTCTGGTAAGAATCGCAATCAGAACTTGCGAGCACCCACCTCACCGCGTCGCACGAGAAGCAAGCGCGACATGCCCTACCAGGGCTAACATCAGAACTGTTCCCTTCTTTCAGATGGAGGCTTCACAGGAGGACGTCGAGAAGATCGCCGCCGCCATACTCAACCTACAGCTCGGGGAAAAGGTCGAAGGGGTAGTGCAGGCCGCACTACACGTGTTCGACCAGTTGTTGAGTGAGATAGAAGAGGTGGAGGAGGACGAAGACGAATCGCGGTCCAGGTCACCTGGAGTGCCATCTTCCCCCGACTTGGGAGAACGCCCGTCGACGCCGGACAGGCTTGCCATTCCATTGAGAGTGCCGACCCGGGAGGTAGCCTCCCAGACGGAGCTAGAGGCCCAGCATGCCGCTGCGATCTCCACTTCGCCGCCAAGCAGTGGTGGACACAACCGGGAGGTAAGTGAGGCCCAGCATGCCGCTGCGGCCCCACCAGCCGGTGATACCCCGGCACGACCCCGGTCTAACCGTGAGTCCGGCCCGATCGAGATGGGGCGATCACATGGCAATCCACCGAGGCAGCCGTCATTGAGGCGCGAGCTTTACTCCGCGCCTACCGGGCAAAGGTGGTAGAGGCGGTCGAACGATGGGATGGTTTCCATCGCAGCTACCACCAGACCCGGGAATATTCCAATAAGCTGGCCCAGGTGCATAATAGCCATCGGGAGCTGAAGGAGCACCTCAATCAGTGGTTCAACGTCAGATCAAAGCGCCTGCGAGAGCAAAGGGAGGCGGCCGCAGCCAAGGCTGAGAAAGACGCGAGGCGCCTGCGAGATATTCAGCGCGCGCTCGCAGCGCGTGAGGCTGAAGCGTCCCTCGTGAATGCCGAGGTACGGGCCCTCAGGCGTGTGGCCGCAAGGCTGGCCGAGGAGGCAGGGCGGGATGCCGCTTCCTCGAGCCCGTCAGGCACACCAGAACCGACCCGGGCGACCCCTCAGGCGCCAGCGGCGGGAGCCCGAGCCGGCACCGACTCTGGCGAGAGTGCCCGAATGCGGCCCCCACGACAACCGCAGAACCCGCCCGGGACAGGCAGGGCGAGGTATTGCGCGATATATGTCCGGTTAGGGGTGCGCGCACCGGGGAAATTCCCCGTCGAGGATACCCGCCACGCCGCCATCATTGCGGGGTGGCGGAAGGAGGGAGAATCCGAGAAGACCAGGAGGCCGGAGTAAGTCCGTGGAGCGGATGACAGAAGGTCCCTGGATGCCCTTGTACATATGTGTGTATTTTATATTTTTTTTAAAGTAAAAGTTGATATGATACAAGGAGAATAAGAAAGTTAGTTGGGCCTAACCAGACCAATCCCATCCCCGATCGATCGAGCATTTCGTAGGTTGGGTGGCAGAAGTTGCTTGCGGGGGCAAGCAACGTCTGGGAGGGGGTTGTAACGAAATGAGTGACCGGCGTTCGCACTATAGGCGACGCGCGCGCATCGAGGGTAGTTACCCAAAGAGAACGCGACTGGGGGCGCGGCGCTGGCCGCGCTGACGCCTCGAGCGTGTTACTATCGATTCAGAGTTCGATCCACGCGCGTCAACGCCGTTGGAGTCTCGCCGGCATTTTCCCGCGTAGAAGATAGCGCACGCGGAGCGACCTGTTGCCGCGACGCCGTAATTGGAGTGAAGTGTTTACAGAGATATCGGCCCATCGTGAGGGCAACGCGTCCAGCAACGAACGAGCTGGACACGCACCGTCGCTTGGTCTGCGCGGTTATTAAATTCTAATTGTTATTATTGTTAATCAATCGTTGTTAATTTTGTTATCATTATTTATTAATCTATTGTTGTTAATTTATTTGTTGCTGAATATAGTCTATTTTATTATTAAAAGTTAAACTCGCGTGAGTCAATTTTCCCCACGACCCGCCTGCTCCTCGACCGAATCAGCCAAGCGCAAAAAGCCGTTACATTGGCGCGTTACGACAATTAGCTTTCCGCGCTTTCGCGCTGCTTACAGATCGCGAAAACCCGAGCATCGAGGTGACTCCGTACGGAGCTGAATCTACCGGGGTTCTGTGAACTTTGCAGCAGGACGGCCAGAGCAGCGGCAGCCAGGCACGAGCTCAGCGGCATTGCGCCGCTGGCTTACCCCAGTACGCGTAGCGTGCTGTGCTAGCTAATGCACGATAGCAGCTCGGCCGACGGCTTATTAGCCACGGACAATTGTTATTAACAATTGTCCCACCTGTTACAATATATATTAAATTTAAATATATATATATATATATATATATATATATTTAAATTTAATAATTCAATAATTTCAAGTTATGCAAGAATATAGCATAAATTACCGAAAAGTATTGTTATTTAAAATATTTTTTAATATATATAATACATACCATTTTCACAAATAAATTTAAGATAAATAGATAAGCTAAAAGGGTTCTACTCCACCTGGGCACTGTCGCAGCTGGCGTGGAATCCACATAGGATTATTTAGATGGGACAACTTCCACGCCACTGAGGCCAGTTCCCCTCCCCCAAGTGGGCTAGAAGCATCATAGCGTTACCGGGTCCCCTCCCCGTCGCCGGGTTAACCCACCCGGACACCACCTCCTCCTTTTATCCGGCCACGACGAAGACGCCGGACCTGTACGCGCGGGCCCGCAGCGCCTCCCGGCTGTGATCCAGCAGCGCCTTTCCCACAGCGCCGCCCGGCCGACGCGTGCCTAGCCCTGTGTGTGTGTGTGTCTGTGTGTGTGTGTATGTGTGTGTGTTTATGTGTGCGTGTGCGTGTGCGTGTGCGTGTGCGTGTGCGTGTGCGCGTGCGGGTGCATGTGCGCGTGCGCGTGCGGGTGCATGTGCGCGTGCGCGTGCGTGCGATCGTGCGTGCGTGCGTGCGTGTGTGTGTGTATATGGCTATTCGTACCGCCACAGGCTCACCACTCCTCCTTCGCTGAGAGAGACCTAACGAGGCTCTTGAGAATTGAATCGAACGAGCTGCAGAGTCGAGCATAGGTATTGTGAAGATTGTACTCGATCGCTTAGCGTACATGTATAGACCTGAAAGAATAATATTGTAGATTATTAATACTTACCTTTAAAGAGGAAGGGTGAAGGCCTCGATCATCGCCTCACCTGTGAGGTTCTCCGTTTAGTATAACACGTACTTTATCACCAGTTTGAATTTTGGCTTTTTCTTCTTCAACGACGATGAAATCGTTTCAGAACTTGAACCTGATTGGTAGCAGAGACTTCGTTAAGCTTCATACCAATAGTTCGATGTTTACTATCATTATACTTGAACTGTGAATCAGACAAGATATCGAGCCACTTGTAGTTTTCCTGGATACTAAACTTTACATACATCTTGTTTTTTAGTGTACGTTTGAAGCGTTCGCAAATGGATACTTTAAGGTTACTGTAGGTCGAGTAGAGATTGATCTTGTAACATAAATTTTATCTAGATTATCTTCTCGATCAAGCATGGGAATATACTTGTCAGTAGATACCGCTTCTTCTTCATCATCAGCTGTCTTCTCACCAATATCAGAGTCTTTTGCTAAAACCCTATGCCAAGCTTTATTGGCTAAAACTCTAGCCTTAATATCCTCACAATTCTTCGAATAAGCTATATCGTGCTCCTTACATGCTGAGCCAAGAGGATTGATTCCAGGATCACCTCGAGCAAGTTGTTTACGCAATTTAGTACCTGCACCACAGTCCTGATACCCGGGCAAGTGAACTTCAAATGGTAGTTTATTGATTAATTTGTTGACGAAGCCGTGACCTCGATGTCGTTGCTTGTAATCGATCATGACACTGTAAAGGCCTTATTATAACTGATACTAAGGGTATATAAGCCCTCTATTCATACCCTAACGGTCAGTCGAAATCAATACCACCCACAGTTCAAGAAACATTCGGTCAAGCTTCCAATAGAAAATTTTGACTCTATTGGGGAGCAAGATAAAAAAGTGAAGCATTATGGAGACTTACTTACAGACAGTATACGAGTAGTATTTTGTAGATCATCGAATTGAGAGAAAACTAACAGTCTATTAGCACTCATAACGAATCCTAATGGACGTATATTTGAAAATATTTACGTTTACTCCAAATCACTCAATAAGCCAAAGTATAAATTCCTAAAAGTTATGTTGGAACCCTTGAATGAACTACAATAATTTCCATTTAGTGAACATGAAGAAGTTGTAGCCCCTGATAAGGCGCTTCCAAACTCAATGATTTATATTCGGCGATGTAGCTTGTGAAAGACAAAACAACATCAGAGCATACTTTTGTATGGGAAGACATAAGAACGTTGACTACTTTTATCTCTGCCAGTCTTATACTTACATACCGAAACATCTCGTAAGAGATAACTTCAATCTGTTGGTAATTTGCCGGCAGGATGATATGAATCTGAAACACTTATACAATTATCATGTTAATTTTGACATGTCATTCATACAATTGAAGGAATTGTGTTCAAAGTGTTGCAGAGATGATAAGTACGGATAGCGCTATCAATCAAGGCAGATATCGAAAGGGCTGCGACTGTTTTGCTATAAATATAACACATCCATAGCATCAATTATCATTCTACCGTGAGCTACTTAAGCATACACATGGAAGAACTACGTAGAAGGATGAAAATTCTTCGTCAACTTGTCAAAGTACAAGATGCATTTAAACGCAAGTACAATTCAATAAAGCGTTATAAAGCTACTTTCGATATTGTAACTTTATCTGAAAAACGTAAAACGAGGAATAAACGTATATTGTCTGCAAAAGCCTTTTAAAAGGTAGATGAGTCAGATGAGAGTGACGTATCAGACAAACATTATGAAGCAGATGATAGTTTTGATTAGACTCTACAGAATACTTCGGAAGCTCATGAAACCTCGTGCGAAACAGCTGATGATGAAGATCATCAAAAAGAAGCGGTATCTACTGACAAGATAGACTGACATATTCCCATGCTTGATCGAGAAGATAATTTAGATATAATTTATGGAGTACGTAAAGATGATGAGGATGGTTACACAATTGGTGATTCACCAATATACTTTGAAGATAAGTGGATCAAGGTACAGGATGTGGGATATCCAATGACCCCTGGGTTGATGGAGTTACTCATCTTGAGACGTCCCAATGGAAAGCTTGTGAAGCAAAATGATTTACAAAACTATCGCAATATTCTCGAATCAACTAGCGCTCACAAGAAACATTACAGAATAAGAGACTGTGCAACGTTGCCACTGCTCACCAGCTGAGTGACGCCATCAACTTAATCACGCTACAAAGCTTGATTAAATCAGAAGTTCGGAGCTTATACCAAGTTACTTCTGGTTTAAGGTCTGAACTCACCATCATAGATGTGTTTTCCAAGTATGCATGGGCTGTACCGGTCAAGCGAAAAACTGGAAAGGAAGTTACAGCAGCGTTGAAATCTGTATTGCGTCAAGGTCGTGTACTGAAAAATTTGCATACAGACAGAGGTAAGGAGTTTTACAATACAAACTTCCAGAATCTCATGAAACGTTACAAGATCAATCTGTACTGGACCTACAGTAACTTCAAAGCATCCATTTGCGAACGCTTCAATTGTACACTAAAAAACAAGATGTGGGTAAAGTTCAGTTTGTAAGGAAACTGTAAGTGGCTCGATATCAATCTCGATTGGAATCAATCCTCTTGACTCAGCCTGTAAGGAGCACGATATAGCTTATTCGAAGAATTGTGAGGATATTAAGGCTAGAGTTTTAGCCAATAAAGCTTGGCATAGGGTTTTAGCAAAAGACTCTGATATTGGTGAGAAGACAGCTGATGATGAAGAAGAAGCGGTATCTACTGACAAGTATATTCCCATGCTTGATCGAGAAGATAATCTAGATAAAATTTATGTTACAAGATCAATCTCTACTCGACCTACAGTAACATCAAAACATCCATTTGCGAACGCTTCAATCGTACACTAAAAAACAAGATGTATGTAAAGTTTAGTATCCAGGAAAACTACAAGTGGCTCGATATCTTGTCTGATTCACAGTTCAAGTATAATGATAGTAAACATCGAACTATTGGTATGAAGCTTAACGAAGTCTCTGCTACCAATCAGGCTCAAGTTCTAAAAAGATTTCAGAATCAGTCGTTGAAGAAGAAAAAGCCAAAATTCAAAGCTGGTGATAAAGTACGTGTGAGTGAGGCTAAACAATTATTCGAGAAAGAGATACTTACTGTGAATAGAATCGCAACCACGAATCCTGTGATTTATCACCTGTAAGACTACCAAAACCAACCAATAACTGGTGGATTTTTTAATTTACCGCCATTTTGTATCGCCCTCTGTAGTTGTCAATAATTTATTCTCCACTAACAAATTGTCGGTAATGTGAAAAAAAGTTTCGATTTACCGTTCTTCGCTAATTGATAATACCAAAGGTCGGTAAGGTAGATTGATCGGTTACCATCGAGTATCTTGACCATTGATAAAAGTTAAGAGGTTAGGATTCCACTTATGTACCATCACACTTTCACACATACAAATACGTGCACATGTATCCATGTTCAGGTATAGAGAAAGATAGAGCCCCCGTGGCTCAGTGGATTAGGGCTCAAACTTCCACGCTGGCGATCTAGGTTCAAATCTTGGTGAATACCCCCACACTTTTTTTTAGGAAGAAAACTTGTCGAGCGCATTTACTGAGGGTCTCTATTAAAAGAAACTATAAAGAGAAAATCTATGGAGAGGATATGCTAAGCGGAGAACCTCACAAGTGAGGCGATGGTCGGGGCCTTCACCCTTTCTCTTTAAAGGTAAGCATAAATAATCTAAAATATTATTCTTTCAGGTCTATACATGTACGCTAGGCGATCGAGTACAATCTTCACAACGCTAGTTCTTGTCTCTGCAGCTTATTTGATTGGATTCTTAAGAGCCTCGTTAGGTCTCTTTCAGCGAAGTAGGAGTGGTGAACCTGTGACGGTACGAGTGGCCTGACGATCTCTCAGCAAGTCTAGACAGGTCAGCGCACGTGTCAGCGCTCGCAGCCATCTGGCATCTCCATAATCTTATGGCAGACAAGTGCGGTTATCCGTCGGTGAGGTAGATTCTCCCATACTTACATACACATACACACACACATACACACACACACGCACACACACACACACACACACACGATCACACACACACATACACACACACACACAAACACACACACACACACACAGTGCTGCAGCAGCGACAGTGCCCAGGTGGTGTGGAACCCTTTTAGCTTATCTACTAAGATAGAATAATATGTAACTAAGAAAACCTTACAAATGTTCAATAAGTGTAATTATTCGAGTTAATTATTCAAAATAGTTTATTAAAACTCATTTTAACTGTGAACCCAAATTTTAAATGTATTAAATTTTATTCATAACAAATTGTATTGGAACATCAAAAATATATTGATTAACTAAAATTTTTTCTACAGTCTTCTTTCATTTTGTAACTATTCAATACAAATATTTATTTTATAACTTACTGGAGTAAAAGCATATTTTTGTGATAAAAATAAGACTATTAAAAAATATATAGATTACGCACACCTAATAGACAAAATTTATTTTTAAAAACTGAAGAAAAATTTTCAACTATAAATAGTCTTATGCAATAGTATACAGCATTTGAAAAGTAAGTTGCATTTTTTTAATATTGACAATAATAAATTTGGAAAACTATAATTGTTGATTAAATTCTAATTATGAATATAGTAAATGCATTCTACTTTTAAAAATAATTTTTTTTTATAATTTTGTTCGAGTTTGTAAACAACGGATTCATTAATTACAAAACAAAAACTAATCGAACAATCTTAAATTAATTTTAATTTTATATCTTCATCAAAAAATAAAAATTCAGCTTTCAATGGCCAAAAATTATCACATAATACTCAAGAAAAAGGCTATTACACTTCTTAAGAATAGTTTAAAGCTTCGGTGACCATGAAAAAAGTACCGCCTGATAAAAAAATTCGTGGTAAGAGGTTAAAATGGCTTAAATTAAATAATGTACATTAGCGAATTTTTAGCGATCTATACAGAACACTTCGGGTCTAAATCATGCATCGACATCTTTAAAGAAATTATTTTCTGATGCTGGACACAGATATATCAATAATGATACTATGAAAATACTATAAAAATCTATTATTATTGATATGTAATATGAGTATGAAAAAGTTAGAAATAACTTATTTAGAAAAACTTAGTTCGCAAAATCCATAAGTACACTTCTTAAGATTAGATTAAAGTTTCGTTGACAATGATAACTGTACCTCCTGATTCAAAAATCCGTTTTAAGTGGTTAAAAAGACTTAAATTGAATAATGTAGAGTAACGAATTTTTAGTGAACAATAAAGAACACTTGGGGTCTAAATCATGGCAAAATCATATACAACATACATATTTAGTATACAAAAATTTGCATCGACTTCTTTAAAGAAATTAGTTCCAGCTGTTAGACACAGATATATAAATAATGATACTACGAAAATACTAAAAAAATCTATTATTATTGATATATAATTTGTGTGTCTAAACGTTAGAAATAACTTATTTAGAAAAATTGAGTCCGGAATGTCCATGAGTACACTGTTTAAGAATTGTTTAAAGCTTCTGTGACCATGATAAATGTACCGCCTGATTAAACAATCCGTTTTAAGTGTTTAAAAAGACTTAAACGGAGTAATGTAGATTAGCAAATTTTTAGTGAACTATAAAGAACACTTGTGGTCTAAATCATGGCAAAATCGTATACAACAACCAGATTTAGTGTGACGATCAAATGACTACATTAGAGCAAAGCTATTATGCTTTATAACGCACCTGTATTTGTAGGCCTATGCTTTCGCACACTAGCCAAGGTTCTGTGATCTTTCATATTTAAGCCCGTATTGTCTTGAACTCCTCCCAGACTCAGTATACATGTGTTATATAACTGAGCTTACAAGGGTTCTCGACTATTATATTTTAATGAGAATAGATTAGTAAATGAAGTTCAAATGTTATAAGAAAGTATTTTGTGTATATGTATGTATTTTTATATATTTAACTAATGCTGTACACTCCTAGGTAGTAGGAGTAAGGTGCATTTGTTAATATCTTAACATAATAAACACTGTACGCTCCTAGATAGTAGGGACGAGGTGCGTTTATTATATATATGTATGTATATATGTGTATGTATTTTTTTATATTTATCTAATGCTGTACACTCCTAGATAGTAGAAGTGAGGTGCATTTGTTAATATCTTAATATAATAAACACTGTACGCTCCGAAATAGTAGGGACGAGGTGTACTTATTATGTATTTATGTATGTATTTAACCAATGCTGTACGCCCTAGATAATAGGGACGAGATGCATTTGTTAATACGTTAATATTATAATAAACAGTGTACGCTTCTAGATAGTAGGGACGAGATACGTTTATTATATATATGTATGTATATATGTGTATATATTTTTTTACATTTAATTAATGCTGTACACTACTAGATAGTAGTAGTGAGGTGCATTTGTTAATATCTTAATATAATAAACACTGTACGCTCCTAGATAGTAGCGACGAGGTATATTTATTATATATTTATATATGTATTTAACTAATGCTATACGCTTCTAGATAGTAGGGACGAGGTGCGTTTATTATATATTTGAATGTATATATGTGTATATATGTTTATATTTAGGCATAATAATTGAGAATATTTTTATTTATATTTTTTTGTTTATTCAAATAATTTGTTTATTCTAATTGTACACAAGAAATAGCCTTTAACTAAACGATACAATATGAATTAAATATAATTACTCTTGCTTATTTGATAATTTCCTTATTGTAAGAAAAATCGTTTACTTGAATAATTCGATTTTTAATCTTTGGCGTTTAGCCTTAAGTTTTTTTACCCGAAATATTTAAATGATATATATATATATATATATATATATATATATATATATATATATATATATATATATATATATATGTATATATATATATATATATATATATATATATATATATATATATATATATATATATATATATATATATATATATATGTATATATATATATATATATATATATATACTCAAATATCAGGGTAGACAGTTTTAGTCGAAGACCCATATATATATATATATATATATATATATATATATATATATATATATATATATATATATATATATATATATATATATATATATATATATATATATATATATATATATATATATATATGGGTCTTCGACTAAAACTGTCTACCCTGATATTTGAGTATATATTTGAACGATTTGTCTTTACAACTTTCCTACAAAGATCTGTAGCAGGCCTTGCTGAACTCAGTCAGTGTAAATGATCGAGAGTTGCTCGGACAAGATAAGTCTTTTTACTAGGAGTCTGACGTAAGCTTAAGCTGTACTAGAACAGATAGTGTTCCGGAGGTGCTTGTGGTAAAACGAGAGATTGTCCTATAGCACGAGCCTAGCTGTACTCAGCCAGTTATCTTATATATTATCTTATACGTTACGCTATCTGCTTTCAAAATAATATTTCATGCTTCTGTTCATACTCCGCTAGGGTAGAGGGAGAGCAAACGCACATGTGCGCGTCTAACAACACTTGTCAGACGTACCCTTGCTGTGCAGTACATCTACTTAGCAAAAGCTATGTTTATTATTTTCTATGTTTTTGATTTTAACGGAATTATTCCCAGCTATTAAGCACAGATATATATATAATTATACTGTGAATAAACTATAAAGATCTATTACTATTGATATATAATATGTGTGTCTAAAAGTTATAAATAACTTATTTAGAAAAGTTTAGTCCAGGAAGTCCATGAGTAAACTTCTGAAGAATAGTTTGAAGTTTCTTTGACCATGATAACCGTACCGCTTGATTCATAAATCCGTTTTAAGTGGTTAAAAAGACTTAAATTGAATAATGTAGATTAGCGAATTTTTAGTGAACTATAATGAACAGTTGGGGTCTAAATCATGGCAAAATCAAATATAATATACATATTTAATAAATAAAAAATTGCATTGACTTCTTTAAAGAAATTATTTCCAGCTGTTAGGCACTGATATATCAATAATGATACTATGAAAATACTATAAAAATCTATTATTATTGATATATAATACGTATATCTAAATGTTAGAGATAACTTAATTAGAAACATTGAGTCCAGAATGTACATGAGTACACTTCTTAAGAATAGTTTAAAACTTCGGTGACGATGATAAATGTACCGCCGGATTCAAAAATCTGTTTTAAGTGGTTAAATGGACTTAAATTGAGTAATGTAGATTAGTGAATTTTTAGTGAACTATAAAGAACACTTGGAGTCTAATTATGGCAAAATCATATACAACATATATATTTAGTGTATAAAAATTTGCATCGACTTCTTTAAAGAAATTATCTACAGCTGTTAGACACAGATATATCAATAATGATGCTATGAAAATACTATAAAAATCTATTATTTTTGGATATTAATGTGATCTTTTCGAGTATATATGATATAGAAAAACTTTTATTTACCGACGTTTCGGGAGTATATTGTTCCTCCCCTTATCAAGGCTTCTGAAATTATTAACATACAGTATGTGATAAATGTGTTACAGTATTATTGTATTATTTTATTGTGACCAACAACTTACGTGAAAAAAAAAACCCTAAACCAATTTTATAAGACCGAAACAGATTGCACTAATTTGACTAGAGATGTTATTATCTATAATAAACGAATTAAAAATTGTAGTATATCGTTAGAATCAATTAATTGAAAAAACTTTGTAGACAGAGGGACTCACCTAGTCGAGCCCCACACCTCTCTTATTCCCAGGTGAGCATAGAGGGGCGGGGGGAAGCTGGTACGGCCGCAACGCTCCCTCATGCTACCCAAGAATCGGACTGACTAGGCTGTCGAATTTAAAGGAGTATGTGTTTGTGTGTATGTATGTGTATGTGTATGTATATGTAGATGTGAAAACGGTTGGAGATGTTAAAGGGTGGTAAATTTTAACAGAAATAGATGCCTGAATCTTATTATATAGGAAAATAGAATAGTGCTGGAGGTGACACACATATATGTACTAACCTAGTGTTTGGGCTAGTAATAGTACTGTGTCGCGCCCGGGGAATCCCCTCGCGAGAGTTAGCGAGAGTACGTTTACCAAGCGCGGCCGGCTGCCACCTCCTTGTCATACCTGATATCATGGTATAAATACATGAGATTTGGACGTGAATTGAGGCTATTAATTTAGATACTATTTTTTATTAACATTGCAACAAAGTGTATGTGTATGTATGTCTGTTCGCCTGAGTGTGGCGTGGAGTTTGTATCATCCACCAGGGAGTGTATTGTGTTCTGGAGGTGGTAAACATATATGTACTGATACTAATGTTCTAGTAGTAGTACTGTGTTAAGCTCGGGGAATCCCCTAGCGAAAACGAGCTAGAGAACGTTTGTCAAACTCAACTGGTTGCCACCTCCTTACCACATATGCTTCCGTGATGTTGTTCTGGAAATTACTAGGTGGAGTTTAGGGATACAGTGTACTATTATTATTTTATTGTTTATTACTATTATGTTTAATTATATCTATTGACTTCTTGTATGTTTCCCTGAGGAAGTTGGTGTCATATATCCTGTTTATTGTGTCTGTGTGTAGGTGTATGAGTAGCATTTCCAAGAATTTGCGTGTATAATCTGTTTTTTCTTTGTCTAAAATTTTTACGTTCTCAAAATTGAAAGTGTGTCCTGTGTTCATAATATGTAATGCTAATGGTGATCTAGTGTCTTTATTTTCAATGCATTTGTTATGTTCTTTTGTGCGGATTTTTAGCTGTCTTGATGTTTGTCCTATGTAAGTAGCTGGGCATTTGTTACAGTCAATATTATATACTTCGTGGCTAGGTCAATTGTATCTATTCTGTCTTTCCCTAGTTTTATGAGGTGATTGATTTTGTTTGTTGATTTGTTTATCTGTGTTATGTTGCGTTTCTAAAATATAGCTTTAAGTGCAGGTGTTATGTATTTGTGAAATGGTAATACTAAATAATTATTATTGTTTTCTGTGTCTGTGTAAATCATTGTTATTATTATTTCGTTGTTTTAGTGTAAGAAGTCTTTTGTTTATGTATTTATTTATAAACAAAATAGGGTAATCATTTGCCAACAATGTGTTTTTTATTCGTTGTATGTTGTACGTGTGGTGTTCTTGATCCGCTAACAAAATGCATTTATCTACCAAACTGTATATAATTACAATTTTTAGTGTGTCTGGGTGATGTGAGTTAAGGCAGGTTTGCGGTGGATTTTTTTGGAAAAATCATTTTTTTTTTATTTCATTATTCGAAAGCAACACTATCTAGAAATATTTTAAAACTCATACAATTAGTTCCTACGGCCGGGAACAGGCAGAAAAGAGGCAGCACCTACCGCGTTTGAGCGTGCGCGCTCGGCTGCTCCTGCAGCGGCCGGCGTTGCGCTGCCGCTGCCCCCTCTCCATCTTTAATCCTAGTCCTGCTCCTATCCCCCTTCGTAAATAGCAATTTTGGCGGCCATTTACCTTATTCAGTGTCCGCTCAGTCATCCCAAGCGTCGCGTCGTTGTGAAATTGAACCGTTGTGAAAAAGTAGTATTTTTACTATGTGTTATCGAAAGGGCAGCAGAGAGAACGAAAATAAGCCAGGCCGATCAAGAAAACGCTCGTTTCGCGGGAATCGATCCAACTATGCTATACTATATAGTCTCTTATAGTGTATTCTTGGCCTTACAGAACATTGTGATTTGTAAAACATGCAAAAGTGAAGTGCGTTTTTCGAAATTGAATCAGAAAGGTTTAGGCTTTGATTTAAATGTGGCGTATAAATGTGAAAATGACGTTCGCATTCCATGGAGTCCAAAAATTAGCTCTGGTTACGAAATAAACAGAAGATTTGCTTTCGTAATGAGGCTTCTTGGCATAGGTATTCAGGGTCTGAATCATTTTTGTGGATTGATGGATTTGTGTACTGGATTTAGTGAAAATGGATATTATGATATTGTTAATCACATTCACATAGCACCCAAATCGGTAGCATTATTAGCTTTTAAAAAAGCTGTAAATGAGGAGAAAAAAGCAAACGCGGCAGCTGGCAAGATTGAAAATCGGCTCACATGGCCAAAAAGAGGTTTTTCGTCGTTACTTGGCTTAGTCAGTTTGATAGGAAAATATACAAATAAAGTTTTAGGTCTCGAAGTGAAGTCAAAGTTTTGCAGAGCGTGTGAAACCTACGATGGTGACCATAATACTCCTGAATTTGAAGCTTGGTTTGAAGATCATGAACAAGATTGCACAGCTAATCATGAAGGTAGTTCTGGAATGATGGAATCGAATGGAATTCTGGACATGTTCAAAAGATCCATTGAACTTTATAAAGCTATTTATGAATATTATATAGGTGACAGTGACACCAAAACCTTAAAAAATGTAATCGATGAAAAACCTTATGGAGACGAAGTAATTGTAAAGAAGAAAGAATGCGTTTTACACGTGAATAAAAGGATGTTTCGGAGAGCCAAAGAGGTTGAGAAGCAGTTAACTCAGTTAAAAAAAGCTAAAAAAGCTATAGAAGAAGCTGCCTTGAAAAAATCAGGCGCGAAAAAATCAGGCGCGAAAAAATCGACATCCAAAAAAAAACCGATACTCCGAAAACTTTGGCTTTAACTGGTAAAGTTATGTCCGAATTATCCGCTTTTTATGGCATTGCTGTTCTGAATCATCCTGACTCACCCGAAGAAATGAAAAAAGCTATTTGGGCCACATTCTACCATAGAAGATCGACCGACGACAATCCACAGCACCAATACTGCCCAGGCGATTCTTGGTGTAAGTATCGTTTAGCAGCAGCACAGAATAAACTGAGTACTTTTAAGCATCCTCCCGCTTTTGACAACGATACTCAAGCAGTACTTAAACCAATTTATGAAGACCTCACTAGTGAAGATTTATTAGAAAGATGCACTGGCGCAAACACTCAGAACAATAATGAAAGTTTTAATTCTTGTGTTTGGGCCATGGCTCCAAAACACACTTTTTGTGGGAAAAAAATCGTTGAAATAGCAGCTTATACAGCAGCATGCACTTTTAATGAAGGCTTCAGTACAGTATTAAAAATAATGAGTGTTATGGGCGTAACAATAGGCAGTGAGGCTCAAAAATACGCTGAGAAAGTCAATGCAACGCGCGTGCGGAAAGCCGAACGGGTTGCTTCTCAGGCTTCAAAAGAAAGCAGGGTGGCCCGCAGATACGCTAAAATACGAGAAAATGATGCTTGTGAGGAAGCTGAAGGAATTATATATGGAGCTGGCATCGCTGATTGAGTGTAAGACCCTTTTTTTCTCAAATTTTCATAAAAAAAAACTTTGAATGCGTTTTTCTCGAAACAACGCTTTTCAACTCTATCGACACGATTTAAAAAAAACTACTGCACCGATTCAGTTGAAATTTGAACAGCTTACTCCTGACATATGTTCTTTTTGTATAATCTAGGATTATAACGATCAATACATTTTTCAAAAAGTTATAAATAATTTATGTTGCTAAAAAAGAGCCAAAAAATTCAAAAGTCCGCCATTTTTTTTCCGGTAAAAATGAAATATCCTAGACTATGCAATAGCCAAAACTATAAGTTTTAAGAATATTTTTAGTTTTTTGATTTCAGATGATCCGTTGGTGAGATATCGTGTCGACAGTTAAACAAAAGAACAATTTTGAGGCAGACATTTTGTCAAGAAAAATCCGTAAAAAAAAAAAAAATTTGTTATATCTTGAAAGTGTGTATTTTAATATGTAAAAAGTTTGAACAATAAAGATTATTTTTTGTATGAAATAAAAATTATTGAATAAATAGGGCAAATCCACCGCAAACCTGCCTTAAAATTAATGTATCTGCCTGATGCTGTCTCTTTGCAGTACCAGTTTGTTTTGGCAATGCTGTTGTAATGTCGCGTGATTTGGATATCGTGGAAGTTAATTTTGTTATTACTTTCTTTTTCTATTGTGAAATTTAGGTGTTTATTATAGGTGTTAAAGGTGGTAAGAATCTCGTCGGTATGGTTTTCTTTAGCTATCAAAAAACTGTCGTCAACGTATCTTTTGTAAAAAAGGATATTAATACTTAAAATGCTAAGACAGTGTAATTCTAATCTTTCCAAGGTAATGTCCGCAAACCATGGGCTAGTGCAAAAATCCCGGTGCAACCATAGTCTGGTGGTAAAATTAATTATTGAACTGTGTGTTTTTTATTCGTTGTATGTTGTATGTATGGTATTCTTGATCCGCTAACAAAATACATTTATCTACCAAACTGTATATAATTGCAATTTTTTGTGTGTCTGGGTGATGTGAGTTAAAATTAATGTATCCGCCTTTTTTTAAATGTCTTGAATCTGGCATTTATTTCAACAAGAGAATTGATGGAAAAGTCCGTGAAGAGATTATAAACACAATCAATAAACACGTAAAAAACAAACCACACATTTCACACAAAGACAAATTACTAAACACACATTTACGAATGACAGAAAGTTTCTTGAAAAGCAACAAAAACATTTTTTTCACCAAGGCTGATAAAGGCAATGTTACAGTCGCAATTGAAAAACAAGCATACATTGAGAGAATGGAGAATTTACTCAAAGATGAAAAACATTACATGTGTCTTAGTTCGAACCCTTTGAATGCCATGTTACGAAAAATGAGAGGCCTTTTAAAACGTTGGGAAGACCTTGGCGTCTTTGAATGTGACAGCGCTTTTCACGGCTTCGATTTAAAACTAACAAATTGCACCCTTCCTAGAGCGTATGGCGTAATAAAAATACATAAAATAGACTTCCCAGTACGAATCATAGTATCAGCAATTAATATACCAACTTATAGGTTGGACAAATGTCTTTTCATTTTGTTTAATAAATATTTCCCTAAACCCTAATCCAACATAAAAAACAGCTTAACTTTAAAAGAAGAATATGAATTATTATCACTTGATGTTGTCTCTCTGTTCAGTAACATATCAAAAGATCTTATCTTAGAAGCCATCTCGTCGAAATGGCATTACTTAGAAAACAAAATAAAACTGACTGAAGACGAATTTGTTCTTGGAATCAAGACTTTATTGGACTGCAACTTTTTACAGTTCAATAATTAATTTTACCAACAGACTATGAGTGCACCGATGGGTTTTTGCACTAGCCCATGGTTTGCGGACATTACCTTGGAAAGATTAGAATTACACTGTCTTAACATATTAAGTATTAATATCCTTTTTTACAAAAGATACGTTGACGACAGTTTTTTAATAGCTAAAGAAAACCATACCGACAAGATTCTTACCACCTTTATCAACTATAATAAGCACCTACAATTCACAATAGAAAAAGAAAGTAATAACAAAATTAACTTCCTCGATATCCAAATCACGCGACATTACAACAGCATTGCCAAAACAAACTGGTACTGCAAAGAGACAGCATCAGGCAGATACATTAATTTTAACTTACATCACCCAGACACACTAAAAATTGCAATTATATACAGTTTGGTAGATAAATGCATTTTGTTAGGCGATCAAGAACACCACACATACAACATATAACGAATAAAAAACACATTGTTGGCAAATGATTACCCTATTTTGTTTATAAATAAATACATAAACAAAAGACTTCTTACACTAAAACAACGAAATAATAATAACAATGACTTACACAGACACAGAAAACAATAATAATTATTTAGTATTACCATTTCACAAATACATAACACCTGCACTTAAACCTATATTTAAGAAACACAACATAACACAGATAAACAAATCAACAAACAAAATCAATCACCTCATAAAACTAGGGAAAGACAGAATAGATACAATTGACACTAGCCACGTAGTATATAAAATTGACTGCAACGAATGCCCAGCTACTTACATAGGACAAACATCAAGACAGCTAAAAATCCGCACAAAAGAACATAACAAATGCATTGAAAATAAAGACACTAGATCACCATTAGCATTACATAATATGAACACAGGACACACTTTCAATTTTGAGACCGTAAAAATTTTAGACAAAGAAAAAACAGATTAGACACGCAAATTCTCGGAAATGTTACTCATACACCTACACACAGACACAATAAACAGGATATATGACACCAACTTCCTCAGAGAAACATACAAGAAGCCAATAGATATAATTAAACATAATAGTAATAAACAATAAAATAATAATAGTACACTGTATCCCTAAACTCCACCTAGTAATTTCTAGAACAACATCACGGAATCATATGTGGTAAGGAGGTGGCAACCAGTTGAGTTTGACAAACGTTCTCTAGCTCGTTTTCGCTAGGGGATTCCCCGAGCTTAACACAGTACTACTACTAAAACATTAGTATCAGTACATATATGTTTACCACCTCCAGAACACAATACACTCCCTGGTGGATGATACAAACTCCACGCCACACTCAGGCGAACAGGGCCACTTTCGTGGAATTTCTAAACGATACTTTTATACACACTCAGAGATACACGCATATTCACACTCTCACACAACAAACACACACATACAGACACACATAAACATACACTTTGTTGCAATGTTAATAAAAAATAGTATCTAAATTAATAGCCTCAATTCACGTCCAAATCTCATGTATTTATACCATGATATCAGGTATGACAAGGAGGTGGCAGCCGGCCGCGCTTGGTAAACGTACTCTCGCTAACTCTCGCGAGGGGATTCCCCGGGCGCGACACAGTACTATTACTAGCCCAAACACTAGGTTAGTACATATATGTGTGCCACCTCCAGCACTATTCTATTTTCCTATATAATAAGATTCAGGCATCTATTTCTGTTAAAATTTACCACCCTTTAACATCTCCAACCGTTTTCACATCTACATATGCATAAACATACACATACATACACACAAACACATACTCCTTTACCTTTCGTGCAGTATAAAATCGATAAAATTCGACAGCCTAGTCAGTCCGATTCTTGGGTAGCATGAGGGAGCGTTGCGGCCGTACCATCTTCCCGCCGCCCCTCTATGCTCACCTGGGAATAAGAGAGGTGTGGGGCTCGACTAGGTGAGTCCCTCTGTCTACAAAGTTTTTTCAATTAATTGATTCTAACGATATACTACAATTTTTAATTCGTTTATTATAGATAATAACATCTCTAGTCAAATTAGTGCAATCTGTTTCGGTCTTATAAAATTGGTTTAGGGTTTTTTTTTCACGTAAGTTGTTGGCCACAATAAAATAATACAATAATACTGTAACACATTTATCACATACTGTATGTTAATAATTTCAGAAGCCTTGATAAGGGGAGGAACAATATACTCCCGAAACGTCGGCAAATAAAAGTTTTTCTACATCATATATACTCGAAAAGATCACATTAATATCCAAAAATAATAGATTTTTATAGTATTTTCATAGTATCATTATTGATATATCTGTGACTAACAGCTGTAGATAATTTCTTTAAAGAAGTCGATGCAAATTTTTATACACTAAATATATATGTTGTATATGATTTTGCCATAATTAGACTCCAAGTGTTCTTTATAGTTCACTAAAAATTCACTAATCTACATTACTCAATTTAAGTCCATTTAACCACTTAAAACAGATTTTTGAATCCGGCGGTACATTTATCATCGTCACCGAAGTTTTAAACTATTCTTAAGAAGTGTACTCATGTACATTCTGGACTCAATGTTTCTAATTAAGTTATCTCTAACATTTAGATACACGTATTATATATCAATAATAATAGATTTTTATAGTATTTTCATAGTATCATTATTGATATATCAGTGCCTAACAGCTGGAAATAATTTCTTTAAAGAAGTCAATGCAATTTTTTATTTATTAAATATGTATATTATATGTGATTTTGCCATGATTTAGACCCCAACTGTTCATTATAGTTCACTAAAAATTCGCTAATCTACATTATTCAATTTGTCTTTTTAACCACTTAAAACGGATTTATGAATCAAGCGGTACGGTTATCATGGTCAAAGAAACTTCAAACTATTCTTCAGAAGTTTACTCATGGACTTCCTGGACTAAACTTTTCTAAATAAGTTATTTATAACTTTTAGACACACATATTATATATCAATAGTAATAGATCTTTATAGTTTATTCACAGTATAATTATATATATCTGTGCTTAATAGCTGGGAATAATTCCGTTAAAATCAAAAACATAGAAAATAATAAACATAGCTTTTGCTAAGTAGATGTACTGCACAGCAAGGGTACGTCTGACAAGTGTTGTTAGACGCGCACATGTGCGTTTGCTCTCCCTCTACCCTAGCGGAGTATGAACAGAAGCATGAAATATTATTTTGAAAGCAGATAGCGTAACGTATAAGATAATATATAAGATAACTGGCTGAGTACAGCTAGGCTCGTGCTATAGGACAATCTCTCGTTTTACCACAAGCACCTCCGGAACACTATCTGTTCTAGTACAGCTTAAGCTTACGTCAGACTCCTAGTAAAAAGACTTAGCTTGTCCGAGCAACTCTCGATCATTTACACTGACTGAGTACAGCAAGGCCTGCTACAGATCTTTGTAGAAAAGTTGTAAAGACAAATCGTTCAAATATATACTCAAATATCAGGGTAGACAGTTTTAGTCGAAGACCCATATATGTATATATATATTTATTTAAATATTTCGGGTAAAATAGCTTAACGCTAAACGCCAAAGATTAAAAATGGAATTATTCAAGTAAACGATTTTTCTTACAATAAGGAAATTATCAAATAAGCAAGAGTAATTATATTTAATTCATATTGTATCGTTTAGTTAAAGGCTATTTCTTGTGTACAATTAGAATAAACAAATTATTTGAATAAACAAAAAAATATAAATAAAAATATTCTCAATTATTATGCCTAAATATAAACATATATACACATATATACATTCAAATATATAATAAACGCACCTCGTCCCTACTATCTAGAAGCGTACAGCATTAGTTAAATACATATATAAATATATAATAAATATACCTCGTCCCTACTATCTAGGAGCGTACAGTGTTTATTATATTAAGATATTAACAAATGCACCTCACTACTACTATCTAGTAGTGTACAGCATTAGTTAAATGTAAAAAAATATATACACATATATACATACATATATATAATAAACGTATCTCGTCCCTACTATCTAGGAGCGTACAGTGTTTATTATATTAAGATATTAACAAATGCACCTCACTACTACTATCTAGTAGTGTACAGCATTAGTTAAATGTAAAAAAATATATACACATATATACATACATATATATAATAAACGTATCTCGTCCCTACTATCTAGGAGCGTACAGTGTTTATTATATTAAGATATTAACAAATACACCTCATTTCTACTATCTAGGAGTGTACAGCATTAGATAAATATAAAAAAATACATACACATATATACATACATATATATAATAAACGCATCTCGTCCCTACTATCTAGGAGCGTACAGTATTTATTATAATATTAACGTATTAACAAATGCATCTCGTCCCTACTATCTAGGAGCGTACAGCATTGGTTAAATACATACATAAATATATAATAAGTACACCTCGTCCCTACTATTTCGGAGCGTACAGTGTTTATTATATTAAGATATTAACAAATGCACCTCACTTCTACTATCTAGGAGTGTACAGCATTAGATAAATATAAAAAAATACATACACATATATACATACATATATATAATAAACGCACCTCGTCCCTACTATCTAGGAGCGTACAGTATTTATTATGTTTAGATATTAACAAATGCAAACTCCACGCCACACTCAGGCGAACAGGGCCACTTTCGTGGAATTTCTAAACGATACTTTTACACACACTCAGAGATACACGCATACTCACACTCTCACACAACAAACACACACATACAGACACACATACACGTATGCACATACACTTTGTTGCAATGTTAATAAAAAATAGTATCTAAATTAATAGCCTCAATTCACGTCCAAATCTCATGTATTTATACCATGATATCAGGTATGACAAGGAGGTGGCAGCCCGCCGCGCTTGGTAAACGTACTCTCGCTAACTCTCGCGAGGGGATTCCCCGGGCGCGACACAGTACTATTACTAGCCCAAACACTAGGTTAGTACATATATCTGTGCCACCTCCAACACTATTCTATTTTCCTATATAATAAGATTCAGGCATCTATTTCTGTTAAAATTTACCACCCCTTAACATCTCCAACCGTTTTCACATCTACATATACATACACTTACACATACATACACACAAACATACTCCTTTACCTCTCGTGCAGTATAGAATCGATAAAATTCGACAGCCTAGTCAGTCCGAATCTTGGGTAGCACGAGGGAGCGTTGCGGCCGTACCATCTTCTCGCCGCCCCTCTATGCTCACCTGGGAATAAGAGAGGCGTGGGGCTCGACTAGGTGAGTCCCTCTTTCTATAAAGTTTTTTCAATTAATTGATTCTAACGATATACTACAATTTTTAATTCGTTTATTATAGATAATAACATCTCTAGTCAAATTAGTGCAATCTGTTTCGGTCTTAGAAAATTGGTTTAGGGTTTTTTTTTCACGTTAGTTGTTGGTCACAATAAAGTAATACAATAATACTGGAACACATTTATCACATACTGTATGTTAATAATTTCAGAAGCCTTGATAAGGGGAGGAACAATATACTCCCGAAACGTCGGTAAATAAAAGTTTTTCTATATCATATATACTCGAAAAGATCACATTAATATCCAAAAATAACAACATCGAGTATTAGAAGCTAATAAACCTTAAAATCTATTATTACTGATATATAATATGTGTGTCTAAAAGTTAGAAATAATTTATTTAGAAAAATTTAGTAGGGAACGTGCATGAGTGCACTTCTTAAGAATAGATTAAAGCTTCTTTGACCATGATAACTTTACCGCCTGATTAAAGAATCCGTGGTAAGTGGTTAAAGAGGCTTAAATTGAATAATGTAGATTAGCGAATTTTTAGTGAACTATAAAGAACACTTGGGGTCTAAATCATGGAAAAATCACATATAACATACATATTTAATACATAAAAACCTGCATCGACTAAGATTACTTCTAAATAATTTTGCAGTGTATATAATTTGAGTTTCTCGGCGTAAGAGTGTGCAGTAAATTGTTTATAAAATAAAATTTTAGTTTAATCAAAAAGCGGTTATGTACTTCTTTAGATAATGCGATTGTGAAGTTACGGTAAAAATTTGATATCGATCCATTCAGCGGTTTTCGTGCAGCGTTTCCTCCCAATTTTAAAATGGTAGTTGTGGGAGAAACGTCTTTAAAGTTTTACAAGTATTTAACTCTTAAAAAATTTGGCTTTACCTTTAATGTGCGATGTCTGCACCGTACATTTGGCCATCTAAATTGATATTCTCTTTCTCCTTCCTGACTGATTTTAAGTCTAACCGAGCCTTTTTTGCAGCACCGCTCTGACAATTTGATGCGACGCTCATCAACTTCCACGCAGAAGTCGTAGCAGTTTGGCGCTATTTTCATTCCCAAATTTTGCATCAGACGCATGACACTTGACAGACTATCATTGTAGATACCTACAGCAATGTATACTGCTGTCTCAAGTACATGTTTGTTGCTGGACGAAGATGTAGGTGCCACAGAGCACACGGTTGCGTTAAAGCTTTCATTCGTATTTTGAGTGAATCCACCAAGGCAACGGGTAAGAAGATTGTCACTGCTCAACTCTTCATAAACACGAGAAATCGCTTCATAAACTTCTTAAATTGGCGGTGCTTTGTGTGTGTAGTTTGATAAATCTCCAGTAGCTTTTGCCTTCAGTGGCGGAGCGCGATTTGAAATGCTCCGTTTCTTAGCAAAGGAGGTACCTCCCCGTCCGGACTTCTTTTCACTGTATTGAGGTTTTTTATCACTCATTTTGTTCCGTGCACGATTATTATTGATACTTCACTATAAAACAACTGCATTTGGATGATTATTTATATAAAAAATAAAAAGATCAACGACAAAAACACATCGTAGCGTCTGACTCGGCGTCACTTCACAGCTGTACTGACTCACACATACACGTATATTATAGTGTACATATAATATATGAATAATATAGGTAACCTAACGACCTTTTACCTTGTAAGTAAGGCAGGTAATTAATATTTCAACAGGTAAAAGCAAAAAATCGGAGCGGTAGCGCATATGCTCTAAACGCACACTCCTAGGCGCGGCGAAAAAATTGAAAATTAAAGCTGTTACAATTTTTTTTGGCCATAGGACCAATTGGATATTGTTTTTATGGCCCTAAAGTATTATTTAAGCTAAAAAAAGCGATTGTTTTTAATCGCAGAGTGGTGTTACCCCTTAAATGAATCTGAATAAATTCATAAACATTCTACACACCAATTAGAATATTTCTACCAATTTCCAAAAAAAAAAATTAATAGTCCATCGCTTAGGGGGCGTTTAAAAACTACGCTACGCGTCAAGGGGTGGGCGGGGGTCCTAAAAAATATGATGTCTTGTGATGTTGGGAGTAGGGGGGAGTTGCACGAGTACGTGACGTAACGCTATATTATACGAATATTTTTCGGAAGCAAAATAGAAAATATAGTGCAAAAAGAAACTACGACATCTGACTTATATCGCCCTTCTTTACAAAATAATTATCGCATATATATGACGAATGTAGTTTACATTATGTCTAGAAAAAAATTTAATTAATCGTTCTACATGCTTACACACACACAACGCGCACATGCACAGAACTATATGTATATAATAAATACACAACAGATCACTACGTATAGATATTTCTTAAGTAGTGTATTTTGATTCCTACGTCTCAAAACATGTTTCTAAAAAGTTTTTATCAAAACTTTTTCTTTAATATCACAAAGCTTTCTCTTTGAGGAAGCAAAATTAAGGCAAAACGTATTTAGAAAAAATGTAATGAAGTACTATATGTCAGCTGCGTTATAGAAGACCGTACATATTCTGTTTATTGGATGGATAAGAATGATGTTGAAGAAATATGCCAAAAATACCTCTTTCGCCGAGCTACTTAATGAATGCTAAGCATACTTGATTCACTACCCAAAAATATTGTTTATTTAGGATCAAAGCATGAGGCGATCCAAAACTGTTACGGTATAATTGCGATTAACTTAGCTAAGATATGATGTTATCGTATTTGAATACTGATGAAATATACTAACGATTTTAGTCCGGAAAGTCCGGAAAGTAGTATTCAATATAGTACAAATAATAAATTTTTTATAATATCAAGTTTGCCTGAATAAGTCAATTTTATCCATTTTCATGGGTTATATCGTAACGTATTATTACAATTTTATTAGTTTCACTGATAATTTGTAATAATAACAATACGAAATGTAAAAGTATATCGTATGCAATTATTTTCCTACATATTTCATTGAATTAAATATATGTAAGATACATTTTTCTTTGCTACACTTTCCAAAACTATTTTTTTTTAATAACCATCTTAGATTGTTAACTCAATAACATAAGCAAGAAAATAATTGCATATGATATATACTTACATTTTGGAATGTTATTGCTATAAATTATCAATAAAAACAATAAAATTGCCAAAATACTTACGATGTAAACTAAAAAAATAAGTAATATGGGCTAATCAAGCAAACTCGCTATTACAAGAAATGACTACTAAATTCGTTAGTATATTTCACGTTTATTCAACGATTAAATCATATCCTAACTAAGTTAATCGCAATTATACGGTAACAGTTTTTGACCGCTCATGTTTTCATCATAAATAAACAATATTTTTAGGTATCGAATTAAGTGTACTTAACATTAATTAGGTAGCTTAACGAAAGAGGTACTTTTGGCATAGTTTTTGATACTCAGAAATGATTTCGCTGATTTTATATTAATAAAAAGAAATCAACTCAATTTTGAATGTTGTTCTCCCAGCATTCAGTCATGTGGGGTCGTAACGTCGGACGTGAAGAAGCCTAATAGGGAACTTGCATGGGTCGTAATTAAATTGTTATTTTATTTTTATTTGAAAGTTCATGAAAAAATAATAAAATTCCCGAGACAATTTTTTGCTTATGCGATGAATTTTATAATAATAACATATTAAAGTTAGACTGAAATTCGATGTTCGTTTAAAATCGTGTTAATTGACTTTTTCAGGATGACATGGATATATCGCCGTTCAGCGCCTCCATCGGCAGTTATCAAAATTATTATATGTATATCAAAGAATCAGACTCACCGATAGAGGCACTGAACGGCGATACATGTATGTTATTATGAAAAAGTTTCGTGACAGGAATTCAAACAACCACCAAATTCCAGCGTAACTTTAATGTTTTATTATTATAAAGTTACTGTATAAGCCCTTCCTGAGGATTGCCACCTTGAGGTGGGCCCTATAGGGACGGAGGAGGGGCTCCTCTGGTCAGATCGGGGAACAGTTTTCAAACCCAACCTGTGGCGGAGGGCACGATGGGAAGGACTCCCGGTAAAACGGGCTCTCCTGTGCATGGGGATCCCCTTAACAGGGGCTATCACTTGGCTGTAGGATTGCCCGACAACAATGAGATCTCCACTGTTAAGAGGCTCCCATGAATAGGCTCTACCCGGGCTGGGGGCGAGGCTCGGATCCCTCCTTTCACCAAAGAGAGGAGGGAAACGAGGACTGTTTCAGCAGATCTACTAGAGGCTAAGGGCAATCCCCCAACATGGCGAAGGCGGCAGTGCCGGTTGGGAAACACGTCTACAGCGCAAAACACACACACACACACACACACACTCACAGACGTACACGCATATATGGACACTGCAGGAGCGCGGCTAATCCTGCGCTCGTTGGATTAACCGGGGGCACTCCAGCGGGGGGTCGAGCCGACGGCCGGAGGGTACAGTGGGAAAACTGGGTTGGTCTGGTGCTCCAAGGCTGCCGGATAGTACAGGGGCCTCGACCTAGACAGTGCCGGCTGGTGACCGGATAGGGCCATGATGGGCCGGTGGGGGGGCACCGAGGCCACCGGAGTCACGTCTGGTTCTTCCGGGGGGTGCCACCGGGGGTCAAAAGCGGGCGTGGGCGGCCCGCGGCGTCAGCCACAAACACTAGCATACTCGCATTCCCTGAAAAACATGAAATGTATGAATTAAACGAAAAGGTACAAAAAGCGCCAGAAGCTCCAAAAACCAAACAGCGGTGGAGAGACTCCGGGCGGCTGCGGAGGCCCAATACCGGAGCCTTTCCAGATAAGGTGATTGAAGAGGACCTTCAGGCGGCTACGGGGGCAACCCTGACGGCCAATACTGGAGCCCCTCGAGTAAATGCTGGTGCAGAGGGCCATCGGGCGGCTGCGGGGGCAACCCTGACGGCCAATACCGGAGGCCCTCAAGGCCCTAAGGGTAGAAATAGGCACAAAAACAGGAAACGCTCTTCGGGGGCGGAGACACGTAAGGAGCGTGCTGGAGGGAATTCGGAGGGCATGCGCCCTCCGACACACCGAAAAGGACGCGATCGGACGGCTCCACCCCGAGAGAGTTTAAGAAACGACTTGTTGGGGATGCCCCGGGGAGCTACAGCAGGGCGGTGGCCACGACACTCAAGGTGGCCATCGTCCCGGTTGGATACCCTGAGACACGCCTTAGCGAGTCGGAAGGTAAAGAGGTGCTGGTGGCCCTGACGGAGGAAATCGATAAGGCGCCCGATGGATCCTTTTTTCCGAGTTTCTGGGAGAACTGGTTCCAGAGAGGCGCGCTGATTTTCCACTGCAAAGACCACAGTGACAAAACGTGGTTGGCGATGAACGTAAAGAAGTGGTAATGTGGGGAGGGCTCCCGTCTCAAGACTATTGATGGGCGACCTCGAGAAGCTGGTCAAAGCTCTCATTTACGCCCCAGGAGTTAATACCCCCGAGGTGATGATGAAGAGAATTAGCAGGCAGAACCCCACTCTTAAACCAGAGACCTGGGCGGTCACTGGCTGTAAGACGGTGACCGAGAAGGAGGGTGTGAAGAAGGCGGATGAGATGTCGTTCTGGGTCCTACTGGAGCCGAAACAGGTGGAGGCGCTGAAGCCCATGGACTGCAGACCTTTGTGCGGCGCGGCTAGGACCCACGTCGTCGTCATGTCGCCAAAAGGTAAGCGGAGCGAGGTGGCAACAGACCACAGAGGGGGAGGAGGAGAACATGGAGGTAGAACCCCCCAATGACGAGGCAGTAGAAGAAGGTAAGGTGGAAGAGGCGGCGGCTGAGACCAATGGATAGTTGGGGGAGGTCGGAAACTGTGAGCAAGACCAATGGGACCGGTCCTATACCGGTTCCCACAATCTCGTTCACACAAATCAATTTGCACCATAGCAAAAGCGCCTCGGCAATCTTAGCCAGACGACTAGCGAAGGTACATACTGGCATATGCCTAATCCAAGAACCTTGGATTCATAAAGGCAAGATAGCAGGCTTAGGAGGATGTGGTAAACTGATCAGCCGCAGCACAGTATCGCCAAGGACGTGCCTGGTAATCAAGGGACTACATGTGGAGACGGTGCCTAAACACTGCTCGAGAGATCTGACCACAGCAAGAATCAGGTACAAGACGGATAAAGGTGATAGAATATCCTGGTGGCGGCAGCCTAATTCCCGTACGACGAGGAAGACTGCCCGCCTAAGGAGGTCACGACCCTGGTAAGAGAATGCGAGGACAACGGACTAAGACTGATCATAGGATGGGATGCTAATGCACATCACGTCATATTGGGCAGCTCGGACACTAATGCGAGAGGGGAAAAACTGCTAGAGTATCTAATCTCGACGAACATGGATATATCGAACAAGGGCAAAAAACCGACCTTCCGAGATCGGTCAGGTAAGAGGTCATTGACATCACCCTGGTATCGAGACCGCTATGGATGGAAACAAGAGGTTGGCGGTTGTCGGATGAAATCACGATATCGGACCATAACTACATTGAGTTCAGGATCGGAGGGACGGGTACAGAGACTAGGCTGAAAAGGAACCCGAGGAAGACTAACTGGGACGGGTATAGAGAGGAACTTAAGGCAAAGATCGCTAACCTCCCTACCACATATGGAACGGCGGAGGATATCGACCACCGCTGCGAGATATTACAAGGCATAATTAGTAGCTCGTTCGAGAACAACTGCGAGCTAAGGAAAAGCGTAGCATCCAAGGGGGAGTAGAACCACTCCTTGGAAAAGCAACGCAGAAACGTAAGACGGCTCTTTAACAGATCCAAGCGAACGAAGAAGGACCAGGACTTGCTCCTATTTAGAATGGTACAAAGGGAGTATAAGAGGATGATAGAATTGACTAAGATACAGGGGTGGAAAGGACTCTGCGAGAATATGAAGAATCTGATGGATACTGACAGATTGTGCAGAGTTCTACAAATCCCCAGAGGCCCACTCATGTACATGTACAGAGGCATACTCACGGACACGATCCGACTGAGCTCGGGCGCTTGGGCCGAGGATGGGCAAGAGGTGCTAAGCGGGCTACTGGAGGCCCATTTTCCGGACTTCCAAGTTACAGAGGAGGAGGCGCGCTTCCAACTAGGCGCGAGAAGCGAGGACTGGAAACTGGCAAGGCATATAACGGATAAAAAAGAATAGCGTGGGCAGTAGGCACCTTCGAACCCTACAAGGCCGCGGGGCCGGATGGGGTCTTCCCGGCGCTGCTGCAAAGGGGCCAGGACGTGCTGCTGCCCGCCCTAGGAAAGCTATGCAGGGCATGCCTGGCTCTGGGACATGTACCCAAAACCTGGAGACGGACCAAGGTGGTGTTCCTACCAAAAACAGGTAAGGCACAACACTCAGAACAAAAAGACTTTAGGCCGAGGCGGTCAGCGTCATACAGAAAGGCATGGTAAACAAGGGCATGGTGCTGGTCGCTCTTCTGGATGTGGAGAGAGCCTTCAACCACACGACCAGGGAAGCGATCATGAAAGGTATGAGGGCGCCTTTGGTCCCAGGGATACTCTACAGGTGGATCTGTCGCATTCTAAGCAGCAGGAGGATAGAAGCCCACTGGGGAGTCTACAGAAGGAAAGGCAGAGCGACCAAGGGATGCCCACAGGGAGAGTCTTCTCCCCCACGATGTGGTGTCTAGTGGCCGACGAACTGATGCAGCTGCTAAACACGGTCGGTTTTTAGGCACAAGCGTATACGGATGACATAGTCATCATGGTGAGAGGCGATAACGAGGATGTACTTACGGGCCTCATGCAGCATGCGCTGGGGATAGTGGAGACCTGATGCAGGTCAGTGAAGCTCGTTGTCAACCCCAATAAAGTTGGCGTTATGCTGTGTACTACCAGATATAAGGTGAAACCGATCGAGGGACTCCACCTGGGGGGTGCGCCCCTTAGCCTGATCAAAGAAGCCAAATACATGGGCGTCACTCTAGACGGTAAACTGAATTGGGGCAAACATATTAAAGGCAAATGTGAGAAGGCTATTAGTACATTCCGGGCCTGCAGAAGGGCCTTCGATAACACCTGGGGACTGCACCCAGTAAGGTGGCTTTATAAGTCCATCACTAGACCGAGACTGGCTCATAGACCCCTCGTCTGGGACCACAGAGCGGAACTGAAGGTACATGAAAAGGCACTGGATAGGGTACAAAGGGTAGTGCTGGGAGGTATGACAGGGTGCCTACGAACGACACCCCCAGTCGTGCTGGAGACCCTAATGGACCTTCCACTACTAAATAAGGTCTTAAGGGTAAACGCTTTCAAGACTTATTGCAGGCTGAAGGAACTACCGAGCAGTGTTCACTTCAGGGACAATGAGGTAGCCAAAGAAGTTTTGTCGGCCATCGACAGAGTAGGATACTACAAAATAACAGAAAGGATACAGTTCTCTAACCCTTATAGGGTCATTCTGCCGGACAGGGCAGAATGGGGCGAAGGATCACACGAACTCACAAACGTGGGTATCGTCTGGTATACGGATGGCTCTAAGGTTGACGCTGGCGTGGGAGTAGGCGCGTGGGGAGCGGGAAGCACGGATGAGATAGTGGGTACTCGCTGGACCCCCACGCAACGGTGTTCCAGACCGAAGTCAGAGCCATTAGGGAATGTGCGGAGGGCCTCTTGGCCAAGGGTATAGGGCAGAGTACAATATCCATCTGCTCGGATAGCAAGGCGGCCCTAGTTGCGTTGGACGGCATCACCACGTCCTCAAAGGAGGTGGTAAATTGCAGAATAGTCTTGGCCACACTCTCGGCCCACAATCTAGTGAGGCTGCTGTGGGTGCCAGGACACACTGGCATCCAGGGAAATGAGAAGGCGGACAGGTTAGCAGGCAGAGGCTCCAGACAGGTAAGGGCAAAACACTGCGACACAGCAGTCCCACCCTGCGAAGTGTGAAGGGCGGCGGGGGCCTGCCTTAGGGAGAAACTGCGCGATAAATGGAGAACCGCACAAGGCATCAGGCAAGCGAAAGCGGTGTTGGGAGACAACCCACCAGAATATTGGATAGCAGCCATAAAAAGCCTGGGCAGAACCAAGCTTAGGTCTACTATAGGCTGGCTGACTGGGCACTATAAGGTGGGATACCATCTTCATAAGATGAAGATCCGCGAGGAAGGCAAATGTAGATGGTGTGAATACAGAGAGGAGTCAACCCTACACCTGATGTGTAGCTGCCCCGCTCGTGGGGACCAGACAAAGAGTTTGGGGCACTCCTTTCATGGAGCCGACCGCGCTAAGGGCACTCAGCCTGGAATCAGTAGGTCAGGTAACACGGGCAATTGACAAAAGGCTGATGCAACAGTAGGTTTAAATTTAGGATGAGAAGAGAAGCACAATGGGCTCTGCCTGAGTGCTGGACCGGCACGTCCCCGAGCAGCGGCCGCCGCAGTCACCCCCACAACTATGACTATGACTATGACTATTGTATAAGACAATATAAATAAACTGTCTTGGTAATTTCATTATTTTTTCATAAACTTTTGAATAAAATTAAAATCTATATTCGTGCATGTTCCCTATTACGAGGAACCACTTAATTATTTTTAAATGCAATTTTGAGTAAATATCTCTCTGGAATATTGTTGTCACAATCAAACAATAGCTTTCCAGAGAGATACTTTCTCATAGTTGAAAATTAAATGAAAATAATAGTTCTCCATATTTTCCGGTAACACAGGGGTTTAACATCATATTAAAGTGATATCGTATATATCTCTTGTGTTATCGGCAAATACGGAAACCACTTTTTTCTTTACTTTTTAATTTTGAGGAAATATCTCTATGAAAAGTTATTTTTGATTCAGACAACTACGTTCCAGATAGATATTTACTTAAACCTGAAATTTAGATGAAACATTTCATTAACATACGCATAAATGTTCTTTTATTTTATTTTATAAGATTTTAATATGTCATTAACATTAAAAATAATGTTGTTGAATTATTAGACATACATTTTCGATAGGTTTATAGAATATTGAAATACTTTTTTAATTTTCCTTGTGTTATGTTACGTTGAAGAGAGGGGGGTGGGGGTTTAACAGAATATGATGGTGTGTGACGTGAGGGGGGAGGGGGAGATAAATATCTTGAAAAACAGCGTTGCGTAGTTTTTGAACGCTCCCTTATTATGGAATATTTAAAATTATGATATATAAATATATACATAAATTTATACTTGAATAGGCTAGAATTTTGTTTATCGACCGGCCACGGGATCGAGCGAACATGTGTACGGTACATATTTTTTTAGTGAATTATTTATTCCCACCCACAAAGCGCATTCGGTGGGAGAAGTACAACACAGATTAATTTTTTTTTTTGGAAAACTATATTAATATAGGGTATGTGCCAACATTTGTAAGAGAATAATATATATATATATATATATATATATATATATATATATATATATATACATATATATATCTATCTAAAAGTCAATGTTTTTTAACATTTGCGTGACAAAAAACGTTAAATACGTACACCATAAGCAAGGCTTGACGTCAGTAAAAGTCAAAACCCTATGTCAGTGTTGGACTTAAGAAAATGTATCTCATAAAACGAAAAAGAAATCATAAGTAATTACGAATTAATTTTTATTTAATTATTACTACTATTCTCAATTCTTTATTTTCATAATTTCCAGTTGTGTTTTGCGCACCAGATTTTCATTTTATGATTTAAATGTATGGTAATCTACTTTTTAAATACATTTTAAAAACTTAATTTAGCTATAGAGTTTTTTTAGAAGCAAAAAATAAGTAATATTGCAACATAGATTTCTAAGTTTTACTGAAAAGATTACACAAATTCAAGCTAATCAAAATTCACCGATGCCTGTTGCGCAAAACGGTAATCAAATAATGTTCTTTTTTGAAGGTTTTCTTGCTGCACTGCTATTTTAATGGTGGTTTAGAGGGACTTGAACAAATGCAAAAATGTTATTTTTACCTATTACGATTTACCAGAAAAAAGAAAAAATATATTTGTCAATACTTAGCAGATTTTGGGTTTTTCTGCAGCTTCTTGGGACGGATAAGATACCAAAATCGAGGAACTCATTTTAAAACCATCGTAGAAAAATATATCGCATAATTGGAGAGGTTGCTCATAGTTTTCGAATCATTTAAGTCATATATTAATCATCTGTACAGTTTTGCCTTATTAAAACTCGGCGTATGGCGAAATTTTTTAGCATATTCATGTGACGATGAAGCTGGGTCACGGGACCAAAAAGACATTTTGTACTAGTTTTTGATATTTTACTCAAAATAGAAAATATTTGGCATTCTGAAAATTTCGGGTAACATTGTTAATATTTAAATGTTTATCCTTAGCTATAGCGAATGTTTTCTATACATGCAAATAAAATTAAATATTTGCGTATGAGGATAAGAGGTTCTAATGGACTTACGGAAGAACATAAGATTGCGGAACTTTATAATTAGCTGCAGGCGGTACATCCGTGTTGATGGAAATGCATGTGGTCGTTACTGGGTAAGTTTGCATAATCGGCGAGGGCGGCCTCGGTTGAAGCTGCTGCTGCGCCGTCGTCGACGACGACGTCGTCTCGACGCGCGACCCATGATTCACTGGAGAGCTGTTCTCATTATGGGCAAGAGTCTCCGCAAAGTATCTGAAGCCAATCAGAACAATATCCTTTTAAGTTAGGCGTTCATATGCGGTTGCAATAAGTTTTTTGTTTATTTTTATATTATATAAAAGTGCATTCAGTACAGCCAAGTGCATCCAGTGTATACAAGTATATCCGGTGCACACGGCGCATCCAAATCTATACGGTAAATCTAAATCTATCTGGTGCACAAAAATGCAACCGGTATATCCAAATGCATTTAGTGCATCCAAATGAATGCTAATTAATACAAATGTATCGAAATGCTTTCATTCCTTATATAAGAGCGACAATTTTATTGGAGGACAAATAACATATATCCCTTACTTCAAGAAATTTATTATTTTATACTCCTCCTACATTTTTTAATCAATCATGTAATTTGACATATAAGTTCTAGTTGGCCATGGAATTATATTTGAGTAAGTATAAAAATGAACTTTTGTCTTTTTTAGTATACAAGGCACTAGAGACCGTCGTAGTTATTTATTGCTGATACTGGTTAAAGTCTCACTTAGTACTGTTATAATCTTATAAATTAATTTAATGTTGTACAACCAAAGCGCCCCACGCAGTTTAAAACGATACAGTTGTATTATGAATGACGATAACGAGATAACGAAGAAGCAATGTAAACACCACAGATAATCGCTAAGAACTGAGGGAGGGTGTTTCACTTTTTGACAGGAATATTCCAGACCCCCCCGCACTTCTTTTCTGACACACACATATACAACACATGCACAAACACACACAAACGCAATTTAGCATTTTATATAAAAAGTGCGGACTTGTAGAATGTTAAACTTAAGACTATTTTATTCTAAGTACTCGGATCAATTCACGACATAATAACTTTTTGTAGATCTCTACGAGTACATACAGAAAGTGTTATACCACGAATTGATTTGACCAATAGTTTCAAGGATACCACTGAAAATTTGCACAAAATCGATAGAGAAGAGGCCGGGGGGGGGGGGGGGGGTAATAATCAATATTTGTCGACATCACGAAAACAGTCGAAGATACCGTAATATATATTATAAAATTAAAATTAAATATATTATCATAAGAAATAATTAAATATTATTAAGAACTCACCATTAATTTATAATATCCTCTAGAAGACTCTTATATTTTAACACTAAAGTATTTATATTATGTACACTGTTTTTCTATTCTAATTATTATAGTACAATATTTTCGTTTTGGCAATACTTCGCTTGTTCATTGCATTCCGGGCAGAGCCGAAAGCCACACAAATCAAATCTGGTCCACCACCGCACACGTCGTAGGTAAAATAACTTCGCACACCCGTAGCAGAAGTTCCTATTCCGTCGCAGGCGATCTACGTAGGGTGCGACACGCGAGCGACGTTACTAATTTAGTGGAACTACTCTTGGTATAGCAGCATTCGCAGCCACAGCGTCTTGAGTTTTTTTAACTTCTCTTGCATTACATACAAAACGCGTTTACGCATCAATGTCATTAACTTACGCTGTAGTTTCAAATAATTGATTTTCAAGCCTACTATGCGGTGGAATCGTGCCTCCTTTTCTGCATCCCTTTCGGGGTCATATTCTTCTTCTTCTTCAACTTCTTCCGGGTTGTACTCTGCTTCCTGTTCTACCTCCTCTTCGTGTGCACTTGCATCCATAGGATCGTATTACAACATTCTCAACTGCCTCGGCATCGTTGTCAATATTCGAGTATCCCTCCACTCACTCAGCCATCTCCTCGTCTTCCAATTCGTCCGTAATATCATCTATATCTTCTTCTACTTTTGCAATCATTACCTCTCCCCATTCGCCGATCAGGTTATTATCTGAATCTTCGTCGATGTCTGCTAATAAGGCTTGTAATCCTTCAGCTTCTTCGGCATCAGGAAAGAGCGGGGGCACCACTTTCAATTCATAATCAACTAGCGCATCAATCCTCTCCTCACCCATTTCAGCATCACCCGGTGCAATTTCAAAATTAAAATCATAAATTGACCCGGACAGGCTTTTCGGATACGGCGGTAGTGGTGACACTGGCTCGTGGTTAGGATAAAACATTTCACCAGGATAAATACTTGGTGGCGGTGGTGGTGATGATGGTGAGCTCGATTCTGCGTTATAATTAAAAACTATAGTCGGAGACTGACCGCAATATATATTTTTTTTTCCATTACCAGCTACTATTTCCACCACTACACAATATTTAAAAAAGCTGAATTTTGAATTCATAATTCATGACTACTATGAACACCGGTAAGAAAAATATGAAACATTTTCCTTCCGCGAATTTTACGCTCGACTTCTGAGCCTGTAATCGATATTTAGGCTCTGTTCTCTGGTTAAATGATACATTTTGTACGTAGAAATAAGATGAGTTTTGTATTTGAGAATAAATTTTGTAACAGGTGGGAC
The DNA here is from genome assembly GCA_949152435.1 of Gastracanthus pulcherrimus. Taxonomy (NCBI): domain Eukaryota; kingdom Metazoa; phylum Arthropoda; class Insecta; order Hymenoptera; family Pteromalidae; genus Gastracanthus; species Gastracanthus pulcherrimus. The sequence continues at coordinate 63,074,354 of OX424575.1, forward strand.
AATTGCTAATAACAATTGTCCGTGGCTAATAAGCCGTCGGCCGAGCTGCTATCGTGCATTAGCTAGCACAGCACGCAACGCGTACTGGCGTACACTATTGCTTCTGCCTGGCTGTCGCTGCTCTGGCCGTCCTGCTGCAAAGTTCACTGAACCCCGGTGGATTCAGCTCCTTGCGGAGTCACCTCGACGCACGGGTTTTCGCGATCTGTAAGGAACGCGAAAGCGCGGAAAGTTAATTGTCGCAACGCACCAATGTAACGGCTTTTCACGCTTGCCTAACTCGGTCGAGGAGCAGGCGGGTCGTGGGGAAAATTGATTCACGCGAGTTTAACTTTTAATAATAAAATAGACTATATTCAGCAACAAATAAATTAACAACAATAGATTAATAAATAATGATAACAAAATTAACAACGATAGATTAACAATAATAACAATTGGAATTTAATAACCGCGCAGACCAAGCGACGGTGCGCGTCCAGCTCGTTCGCTGCTAGACGCGTTGCCCTCACGATGGGCCGTATGCGCGCCTGGTATCACGGCACCTTGGTGTACTCTAGGGCGCGGTGCCCACGGTGGGCAGCCCTGTACACCGCTCGCGGTTTGTATAACATCTATACGCGCAGGATAGCCTTTACCTCAATTATGCGTTCCTCGAGGACGATCGCTCTCTCTGTCTCTCTCTCTCTCTCTCTCTCTCTCTCTCTCTCTCTCTCTCTCTCTCTATCTATCTCTATCATCGCGCCTCCACAATAGTGGCACAGTGAGGAGATATCTCCGTAAACACTTCACTCCGATTACGGCGTCGCGGCAACAGGTCGCTCCGCGTGCGCTATCTTCTACGCGGGAAAATGCCGGCGAGACTTTAACGGCGTTGACGCGCGCGGATCGAACTCTGAATCGATAGTGAAGCGCTCGAGGCGTCAGCGCGGCCAGCGCCGCGCCCCCAGTCGCGTTCTCTTTGGCTAACTACCCTCGATGCGCGCACGTCGCCTATAGTGCGAACGCCGGTAGATGGCACTCATTTCGTTACAATTTTCATTAATTTTTGTTTTATTAAGCACTACAAATAATAATTATTATTTCAGATTTAAGGTGTATGTACCCCTTAAATTATTTACTATTTTTCCTGAAAAGATAGATATATTAACAAATAGGGACACTGTGTCAGTAATTAGGACTTCCATCACGTACGTGCACATACCTACATAGGAGTGTATAGAAGTACATAAATGTACGTATGTTAAGTGACGGAAGTTGTACTATATTAATTAAATTAATATATTGAATACACATACACAGCTTCCATCACTTAATTTCCCCCATGTATTGGTCGAGGTCACAAGCGGCTCCGGTTGCTCGCTTATCACTGTCTCGGGACTCTCCTTCCCTCTCGCGCGATCGGTGAATGCACGCTGTAAAGTGCCAAGCGTTCTGTCGCTAAGCTCATTTAAGAACCATGAGCGTGACACGAGGCGACAATCACCGTGACGTCATGGAGAAGAGGAGAGGTCTTGAGCGAGAGTGGATGCTGCAGTTAAGCCACGTTTTTGGTCAGTCATGATCGAGCCAATTTAGAGTAGCTACACGCCTCACCAATACGGATATTTATAACAAAGCATTCAACTAAGTTAAGAGAAGCATAAATAAAATATATTAAGAAAAAGAATCAAACAAGTAAGGTAAAAATTCTTTTATTTCACATTCAATTCCCCGAAGAATTTATTGAATAACAATATTAAGGAGTTAAGCAAAAGGTTTAATCGACCCACGTGCGCGAAAGGCCCGGGCCTGTACAGGATGGCTGGACTAGACCTTCCCCCCCCCCCCCGGCTTTAATAAAATTATTCCGTTAAGAAACAATACGTTTCTTAACAAGAATTGGTGGAGTTGTACAGGATAAACTTTTGTTTACCTCCTTATTGTTTCGTCAAAAGAGCAACACACACACATATATATATATATATATATATATATATATATATATATATATATATATATATATATATATATATATATATAATATACGATTAACATATAATAAATAATATAAAATATAAAAAAATAAATTGAATCTCACCAACGTTGTCGGTGCACACACGGTGTTCGTGTCGCGTGCGTAAATCCCAAATGCAGTGACGTCACTGCATTTGTCAAGCCCTAAACAAAATAAATCATTTTAATTACATTTCTTTTTAGATTTTTTCTGTTTTACTTAGCGGGGGTAGATAAATCCCACATGCTATATCACAGTTTATACATTCAAAGGGGGTAAATGGTCTTCTTCTCCCAAGTAAACTTGGCGTTTAGCCATATCCAGATAACAACGGTTACAAATCAGGCGTAACCTGTAAAAATACATTAGCATTAGTTAATACACAATATCAACATAATCATTAGACAATATTTCATAGTATCGCTCAATTTTCAAAAATTTTCCTTCTTTAAATATAATTTTAAAACAAAATAATTATTTAAATAAAATATATCAAAGCCACTCATTGAGAATAACTTTAATAAGGATGAGGGGCAAAAACTTACTTGTAACTCTGAAAAAGGTGCCCCAAAAGCCTCAGTTCGGGTCGACGAAAAGCCCAGAAACCGTACGTCTAGGGGTACAAGCTAGTTGAAGGGCAAGGATACCCTTTTCACCTTTTTTTCTGTTGGCGCCAGTCATAATCTAGTTTTCGAGATGTTAACGGCCACGTATCACTCCAACCTTTACTCCAACTTTATCTCCAATTTGCAAAAAGACACCATTATAAATATTTACATATACACACATACATTTACCTAATTTTAAGCATATTTCTCATATTTCATAAAAACAAGGAATATATGGAATTATATAGGGATTATAGAGGAAATTAATGAAAGTGATAGGAGCTCGATAATAAGAAGATATATAACAACACTCACCTATATGCAAAGAAGCTTGAGTCGACTCAAACTAAGAGTAACGGCCAAGGTTATGCAGAAGAGACAGCTTGAAAGATTTCAGGCTCCGGTCACAAGCAACCAGCTTATGCAGCTTTCTGAAAATTAAAAGAAAAAACAAAGAGAGGCTACACAAAGGAATAGTCCTTCTAGAAAAGAGGCAATAGCTTTTTAGCAGAGTAAATAAGGTAACTTATCTGGTCATACGTTGATACAGCAAGCCTGGACCATCCCTTTTCCACAACCTCTGAGTTGAGGAAAGTATTCTTGCTGGGAAGATATCAGTACTATTAACTGTTATTTTCCCATGTACTATCACTTCAATCATCAATAGTGATTGATTAAACAGCAGGAGCAACTCACAACACCAACAACAACACTTGATTTAACCTCAACTCATTACACTGCAGCAGACAGAATGATGCACATGGGTAAAGTGACGAGCGTCTAGGGACTTTCTCGCGCTCAGCACTAGGCGCGCGGAACTGACTCTAGCGCGGAGTATAGCTAGACTGGCAGCGTCTGATGACCCAAGCCGTTGGATCCGAAGTGGTAGCGTGGATTCGCGGGTGCGTAATTTGAAATGATTTTAAGTGAATTTAAAAATGATTATTGTTATAATTTATTTTATCAGTGTGAAAATCAAGGGATTGCTCTAAACAGGATGAAAGGATCTTTAAATGAAATAACTCTATGATTTAGTTTAAATAATGACTTAGCTTAACCGTCTAAGTCCTTCTGTATATTTTCAATATATGTACAAACTAGAACATGCTCACATTAGGTTGAACTGAAGGTAATTATTATTATTATTATTATTATTATTAACCAGGTACAATGTACCTTGATGCTTTACATTAGGGCAAGCATCAAGGATCGCAGGAGGTAGTTTAACTACCTGTACACGACCCTAGTTACAAAAACTTAACAATTATGTGTAATTAAAATTAATATTATTTAATATTAATTAAATTACTGTATAAAAATAACTTACAACTAAATACTTATAAACTATTAACGTTATTAAACTAAATCTCTTAATTGTACATTCAATATCACCCATTTTTTTATTTTGATTTTTATATTTTCCTTACTATGCTTGATATTTTTGAGTTCGTTTGGTAATTGGTTAAAATATTTGGTAGCATTATATATATTACTTTTTTTCCCTATTTCAAGATTGATTTCAGGTAGTTCTAGGTTTTTGTTCCTAGTTTTGCTTTTTGATTTTATAAACTTTTCTCTAAGCAAATTGTAATTATTTAATAATGTTTGTAGTACATAAATTTTTTTAACTTTTAAAATAGAACCCATCTGTCTTTTTGAGTTACTTCTTATTATCTTTATTAATCTATTCTGCAGTTGGTATAGTGGTTTCATAGCATTATAATACGCTGAACCCCATACTAAAATTCCATAACTAGCCAGACTGTTAAACAAACCATAATATATGATAACTAGAGAATGTTTGTCCATTACTTTATTTAATTTAGCAAATAAATAAACAAGGTATTTAGTGCGTTGTACAACACTTTGTATATGTTCTTTCCATTTCATATTCATGTCAATAGTAACCCCTAAATATTTGCAACTTTGTACTCTTCTTAACGATTTATCTTGTATTCTTATTTCTACATTATTTGGTATTTTATCATTATAGTTTACGAACGTTATATAAACTGTTTTGTCAACGTTTAATGCCAGTTGATTGAATGCTAACCATTCATTCACTGCATACAAATGATTGTTCATTAAGTTTATAGCTTTTTCCCAATTTTCTGCCATACATAGTATGACGGTATCATCAGCATATGAGTTGATAAAACCGTCTGGCATTAAATCAAAAATATCATTAATATATATAATAAATAATAGTGGTCCTAGAATGGTGCCTTGTGGTACACCCGATTTTACAATTAGTGTGTCACTTCTAGTATTCTTGATTTTGACTATTTGTTTTCTATTATAAAGATAGCTTTTTATCAATTGCAGAGCAATGCCCCTTATGCCATATTTCTCTAGTTTTTCAATTAATATTGCGTGATCAACTGTGTCAAATGCTTTTGCAAGATCTAAGAAAGTTGCTATAATGGGTTTACTTTGATCTAGAGCTTTATATATAAATTCTGTTACCTTATCTAATGCCTGTGTCGTACCTATTCCTTTTCTAAATCCAAATTGCCTATTTGAGATAATTTTATATTTATCAAGAAAATTAAGCAATCTACTATGTAAAATTTTTTCAAAAATTTTTGCAAAGTTTGATATTAGTGAGATTGGTCTATAATTAGTAGCTTTTGTTGTTTCACCAGATTTGTAAATCGGTATAATTTCAGCACATTTAAAATGGTTTGGACATATTCCGGTTTTTATGCTTAGGTTAATTATATTAGTTAACGGCTCTCGTATGTAATTACACATTCTTTTAATTACGTAAGCATTTATATTATCTATACCCCCTGTTTTGTTTTTAAGATATGAGATTGTTTTGGTTACTTCCTCTACGTCTGTTGGTGCTAGGAAAATTGATTTGACATTATTCTTAATCTTATTTTTTTTGGATTTATTGTCTTTTTTAATAATATTTTTTGTAATGTTTGTACCAACGGAATTGAAAAATTCGTTAAAATGGTTGGCAATATCCGAGCTATTATTAATTATATTATTGCCTTCTATCAATTTATCTACTTCTTTTTCTTTTCGGTTTTGTATACCAATTTTGTCTTTTGTATACTTCCAGAGCTTTCTACTATCTGAACTTATACTTTCTACCTTACTTTTCTCATATTTAAATTTCGTATATTCAATTAGATTATGTAGTTTGTTAGCGTAATCAGTGTACTTTTTCTTTAGTACTAGATTATTTGGATCTTTTCTCCATATTTTAAATAGTTTCTCTTTAACGTTACATGATTTTATCAGTCCCTGGGTTATCCAAGTTGATCTCGCTTTACTTCTTGTATTGTTTTTTTTATTTTTAGTAGATTTTTGGATGTTAATCTTAACTTTTTCTAATAAGTTATTGAAATATACGTTAACGTCATCCGATTTAGTATTATTCCAATTTGTTTGTATGCATAACTTTTCTAATTTTTTATAATCAATGTAGCTGGTCATCTTATTCATATTTACATCTCTAGTTTTTATCTCATTATTAATTTGTACGAATAAAGGGTAGTGATCTGTAATATTGTACATAATCTTATGTGCTTGTACTTGTATATTTTTGGCTTTAATAAAAAAATTATCTATACAGGTTCCTCCCCCTATATCATTACTTCTAGTAATTGAACGAAAATATGGTAAATACTCATTTTCTAGATAATTGTTTAGATATTCTATATCCTCTTTTCCTGAACTTAATATATCGATATTAAAATCTCCAATAATAAAATGATTTTGTACTTTCTTATTCTCTAATATATATATATTTAATTTTTCAATAAACATTCGCTTTTGCACATCATGACATCTATATAATGCACTAATTTTTATTAAACTATTATCACTTTGTTTTAAAACTATACTGACAATGTTTAGTACACTATCAGGTTCTATACAAACCTCATATTGTAGACCTTTTTTTATGTATATCACAACACCATCATTTTGATTGATTTTACCATAGTTATAGTGCATGTCAAAACCATCCAAGCTTAAATCAGAAGGGCACTTTAGTTGCCACGTTTCAGTACATATTATTATATTTGGCTTAATTAATAAGCTTTGTACCAGAATCATTAATTTATTTACATTGCAATTCAAACTTCTAATATTGACATGCATTATATTTAGACTATTATTATTAACAACATTATTATTAAAGTTTTCTATAGTATCATGTATGAATTCCGCTTTGAATTCATAACTAGAATCACTCCTTGTAATTATGTCTTGTGTTTGTTGTGCCGAAGGTTTTTGAACTCCCGCGTCTTCTTGATTCGTATCTTCCATCTTCTTATGTTTTACTGTTCGTCGATAATGTAGTTAACTTTACTTTGATTAATCTTGTAAGTTAGATATCAAACTTTGTGCTTCAGCTGTTAAGTCTTGTGTGTTAGATGTTGCTGTAGATTTTTCCTGTGTGTTAGTTGCTGTTATAACAATGTGATTTTGAATATTAATTGAGCCATTGTATCCTAAAAATTTAGGTACTACTGGCTCTATTGGATATTCTGTTTTTCTTGTTATTTTTTTTATAAGATTTTTTAGGTATACACATTTTTCTGTATCTGTAACTATATGATTAGTGTCTCTTTGTGTGTTGTACTTTGTGTTAAAAAACGTGCAATTGGAACATTTTATTTGATTTACTGGTCTGCAATCTTTTGTTGCATGTTTTCCTGCACATCTTAAGCATGCTAGTTCATTCCTACACTTTTTTGCACTATGCCCTATCCTACCACATTTGGAACAAGGGTTTATGTTGAGATCATCTAATACTCTACAGCACTGATGACCTATGAAAATTTTACTATTGTTTTTCCTAATAACAGAATAAGTGTCTGGAGTAGCTTCCAATATTGCACCAAAAGTCTTACTGTTATTGTTTTTATATACATGTATCACTGTACAGAAATGATCACTGTTTGGAAAGTTCCTTTCATTAATGTCTGCTTCCATTTCTTCTATATTTAGTTCACTTTCAATTCCAATGATTTTTAATCTTGGGTTTTTCAAATCTTCTTGTTCTATTGTATATTCATTACCTATTTTTTCCACCAATTTTTCTTGCACTTTTTCTGCATTACCTTTATCAGTACATTTGATAGTCATAGTACCATCCTCATTTTCCTGAATTCTTCTAATTGGTAAGATTATTTCATTTTGTAATTTATTCAGAACAACTTTTTGTAACTTCTTTTTTCCTTTGTGATTTTTGGCAGTGACTATTATGTTAGGAACTCGCTCTTTATACTTTTGGTTTGATTTGGTGACATCCGCAAAAGTTGCAGACTTTATTTTTTCGTTGTTTTTTTCTTTTAATTGTTCTTTAACACATTCGTATGCTTCTTTTAAGATGGTGTTTTTGTCTTGCATTTCGTTTACAAGTTTTCTCAACAGGATAATTTCAGCTTGTAGATTTGTAAATTCATCTTCCTCATGTCCACATATAGTAAGATTGTTTCTTTCAATATTTTTTTCTGCTACTGTTATAGAAACATTTTTTAATATTTCACTCTGTGCTCTTTCTTTTTCATGCAATTTAATAGAAGCGATTATATTTTTTGCCGTAATACTTAATTTTCCGTCACTATCACTGTCTTTGTAGGTTAGGTCCAACTTATCATGATTTGGGCAAACAACTAATACTTTTCCTAAATGGTATACTCCTTTTTTTCTTTTGAAGTCAGATTTGTGATATACGTTTTGACATATAACACACACAACAACTCCAACTTTAGCGTTTGGGTGACAATTAAAGACTATGTCATCGTCTTCGGACGAAGGAGACCCTTCCTCCGCCATTACTTGACGACAATTCATAATAAAATTTAAACGGACACAAAAGAAGATTAGGTTAGCAAACTTATACCTTAAACAACAAGGCATATTTTCATGTAAATTTGACCAACTACTATTTGATGAGTTAAAAACCATTTTCATCTTAAAAACTACAACTGAATGCTTTCGCGTCTCGGGCCGAACTGTCGATCTCCTCTCCCCTCTGCTGTTTCTCCGCCTTGTGATTTTGTGGCGATCTACGTGTCTCCTCCCTCGCTCTCTGGTGGTAGCCAATCAGCCAAGGTCAAAGGGTAGATCGGGATTTTCCCTCTCCTTACTCTGGTCTTTAACTTCCCGTGTACGTGAGCTCTGTGAACGAGTGTGTGTGTGTGTGCTCTCTCCCTTTCTCTTCTTTCTCCGTCCGTTGCTTTCCCACGATCTTTCTTCGGTCACATGTGTTGTTGCGAGCTTATCGTGGCTCTCGTCTTGACGAGAAAGCAATAAACTCTCCGTGCTTTCCTATGAATTCTACAAGAGAGGCCTTTTATGCATTGAATTGAGCGATATCCGATATTTTGATATTTATAGCCTTGTTTACTCTAGCGAGACACTTAAACTTTTGGTTGTTATTTATGAGTTTCCTGTCCGAGCCTATCGAGTGATTTACAGTTAAAGGAACGGATCGACTTAACAAATTTACATTTCAAGATCCATGCTTGTATATTCAAATATTTGCGCGTTGTTATATGTAATATTGGCGCATGTGCGAATTACGAGTAACGTGACATGTCATTACGTCACACCTTTTCCCTTATGAAAAAAAATGTTGACTGTCAGGAAACATTTTTGTAACAACATTGTGTTTGTTTATAATTATTTTACTTAAGCGTTATTTCTTTTCTTCCTCTTTTCCTTTTTTTTTATTTATTGATTTTCTAAAAATAATTCAAAAGTAGCTTTAATTTTAAGATGTACATGGATTTTAACTCATCAAATATTAGTTGATCAAATTTACATGAAAATATGCCTTGTTGTTTAAGGTATAAGTTTGCTAACCTAATCTTCTTTTGTGTACGTTTAAATTTTATTATGAATTACCTTCAGTTCAACCTAATGTGAGCATGTTCTAGTTTGTCTGTGCTGACATTTTTTGATCCTGTTTTTATTTTTATTCTGACATTTTTATTACCAATCATCTCTATAATTTTGTATGGTCCAGTTTTGTCTTTATCAAATTTAGAGGTAAGTGGGTCTTTGTATAAATATACATAGTCACCTAATGCAAAGTCTTTAACATTTAAATGTCTATCATAATAATTTTTATATTTTTCTTTGGATTTTTCTAGATTTTCTGCTACCTTGGATTGAGTATACGTGATCTTTTTTAACAAGTTATCGACCAATTCAACATGAGTGCTTGGGACCTGCTGTTTTGTAAATTTTGAAGGAATGCGAGCTTTTCTACTAAAGAATGCTTTACTCATATGTGGAGTAAAACCATGGGCTTCATGACAATGAGTGTTATAGGAAAACATGCCAAAGCGTATTCATTGGTCCCAAGTATCAGCAGTGCAATAATGATGCAGATATTCAATGAAGCTATAATGCGCACGTTCAAGTGATCCTAAGGACTGTGGATGAAAAGCTGTAGATTTGATTCGTTTAATTTTGAAGATATTACAAATTGTGTCCATTATTTTGCTGCAAAAATTACTGCCCTGGTCTGTGTGAATTACCTTTGGACAACCGTGATGAGAAATAAATTCTTCAGCTAACGCAGTGGCAACAGATATAGAATCTATACTTTTTAAAGGAATAGCATCTGCATATTTTGTTAAACAACATTGAAGGGTGAGTAGATATTTATTTCCTAATCTAGTAACCGGTAATGGACTAACAAAATCCATTTGTATTTTATCTAGAGCAGCTTTTGGTGTATCTGTGACTGGCATTGGTTGTCTAGTTTTCTTCCTATTTGCTTTATTTTCTTGGCAACTTTTACATGAGCGAATATACTCACGAATATCATCTTTCATGTGTTTCCAATAAAAATGATTGCGTATAGCTTTATAAATTTTTGTTATTCCATGATGTCCACCTGTTGTTGAATCATGATATTCTTTGAGTATATTTTCTCTCTCATCTATATCTGGGAAATGAAGATCATTAAAACAAATAATGAATCGATATTCCTCTCCGGCAAATTTTTCAAAAAGTATATTTTCTATTGTTTGCCAACAGCAATCATCGATACCATTATCTGTGCTAGATATTCTGAATGATTTCACGCCAAGCTGCGTCATTGAAATTTTTAGGCTATCAAAGCAGGTGCTAATATTTTCAATAAGAGTCTCATCTTCAATTGCTTTCTTAACAACTAGATTAAAAATATATGTATTATTATTTGTTTTGAAAGTAATAGCTTGACCTATGGAGGGTTTTAAATCAATTAGACTTTGTTTCGTTAATAGTTTGCTGTCGAGGAATTCCTGGCTTGTTAATGTTGATAATTCACAATCTTCCGTAATAAAATGAACATAATGATCACTTTTCATAAGTAACAGATCATTTGTATATTCTAACATGTTATGAGCCATAAAAAACACAAACTGATTTTCCAACTGTATTTCATTCTTTTCATTTTCAATATGTTTTCTGTTTACCAAAATTTTTGTCAAAACTTTCTGAGCGCTCACATGTATCTATGGAATTTTCATTTATTTCATTCAACAATCTTCCCTAATCGCTTTTACTCTGCAAGCTCTCAAGCTCTTTTGAGTGTTGCGACTTTTGGGATGCATGTAGTGTCCTACGCTCAGTCCTCTTGGTGCTAGCTATTAGCGACTGCTGTGGAATTCGGGACTAACACCCGCTCTTAAGTATCTCGACTGTACCACTACCGTGCGAACATTGATGTTCATGTTCTAGATCTAATTGTAGTGCAGTACGAGACACTTTACCTGCATGACCATAGATCACATTTCTTTCTGTATCATTAATTTTTTTTACTGGTTTTATTTTGTTAATTTCATTTGGCTCTTTATTTATAGATGCATGCAGGGTGAGGAAGGTTCTAAAAGGGAGTTTTCGATCAAAAGGGTGTTGTCAGCTAGATCAGTAACTGATGGGGAATCTGCGCAGACTTCCATCCTTTCCTGATCCATGTCGGAGTTAGTTTCTATTGGATCGTTAGTTATAGGATTTATCGACAAAGCATCAGCATTGGAATTCACTCGACCAGCTTTATACAAAACCTTAAATGTATATTCTCGAAGTCTAATTCTCCATCGAGCAAGTCTAGAAGTGGGATCTTTAATATTTTGTAGCCAAACTAAAGGTCTGTGATCAGTTATTAATGTAAATTTTCTACCATAAATATATGGTGTAAATTGTTCGACTCCAAAAATCATGGCTAATAATTCTTTTTCAGAGGTTGAATAGTTCATTTCAGCTTTACCAAATAATCTGGAAGCAAAAGCTATGGGTAAATCCGCACCGATGGGACCCTGGCTCTTAGCCCTGGTAATTATGAATTCTGAATTAAAATCTGGATATTGGAGTATCGGAGGACTGCACAAAATGTTTTTTAAAGTATCAAAAGCTTTTATTTGATCAGAACCCCATTCGAATTTGACTTCTTTTTTTAATAAAATGTATAAAGGTTTACCAATTTTTGCTAAATTTTTTACAAACCGCCTATAATAACCAATTAATCCTAAGAACAGTTTAACATTTTACTTATTTTTAGGCTGGGGAAAACATTTGACAGCTTTGACCTTTCCTGGATCTGGTTTCACTCCTTCGCTAGAAACTATATGTCCAAGATAAGAAATTTCTTTGCATAAAAAACTACATTTTTCTGGTTTTAAGGTTAAGTTTGCCATTTTCATAATTTTTAAAAAATTTTCTAATTTTTGTATGTGTTCTGTTAATGTTTTAGAATATAAAATGGCATCATCCATATAAATGAGCATTTCTACACCTTGAAGGCCTGAACAAATTTTATTGATTGTTTTCTGGAATATTGCTGAACTAGTGCGCAGACCCATTGGTGTTCGCTTGAATTCCCAGTGACCATATGGAGTTGAAAAAGCTGTCGAGTGTGTCGAAGAGGGATCTAGAGTAATTTGGTAGAATCCAGAGGCTAAATCTAGACTGGAAAAGTATTTTGCCCCACCGAGTTGATCGAGTATATCAGCGAAATTGGGTAATGGATGGGAAACATTTATTACTTTTTCGTTCAAAGTTCTGTAATGGATTACCAGATGCCAACTTCGATTTCCAGCATTGTCTATTTTTTTTTCGGACCACAAAGCAAGGAGCATTATAAGGAGATATCGACGCCCCGTACGAAAAAAAGCATAACTCAGGCCGATACGAAAACTAGCACCGCTCAAGACCTCTTACGAAGAGAAGCACAGCTCGCGACCCCTTTACGAAGACTAGCACAGCTCAAACTCTCTTACGAAGAATAACACGACTCGCGGAGCTCCGACGAAAAGAAACACGACTCACGGAGCTCCGTCGAAAAGAAACACGACTCGCTGCACTCGGACGAATAGTAGCACGACTCGCGGAGCTCGGACGAAAAGAAACACGACTCGCTGCACTCGGACGAAGAGTAGCACGACTCGCGGAGCTCGAACGAAAAGAAACACGACTCGATGCACGCAGACGAAGAGTAGCACGACTCGCGGAACTCGGACGAAGAGTAGCACGACTCGCGGAGCTCAGACGGAAAGAAACACGACTCGATGCACTCGGACGAAGAGTAACACGACTCACGGAGCTCGGGTAAAAAGAAGCCCAACTCGATGAGCTCTTACAAAAATACCACAACTTGGTAAATACTTACGAAGACTAGCACTACTCGCTGCGTTGTTATATTTAAAAGTATACCTTACGCATGGCAAAAATAAAAGAAATATATAATTGTTATTAGATTTTAATATTAATTATAAATTAATAATAAAATGAGAAGATACCCTGGTAGAAAATTAATCTAGAACTATGTAGATCTATCTAGTTTGCCAAGGAAATAATCGAGGGCCTCGATAAAACTAGATAATTTTCTACCAGGGTACGTAATAAATTTTAAATATTGATCAATACATACAGAAACTTTCATATGATACTCTACTACTCTACAATTAAATTTTGCAATTATGAAATATTTCATCGTCTCATCTTTGAAACCATAATATAGATGAGTAAAACAATTGTTGATGGTAGTGGAGTTGTGTTTGCTTAGTATTACAATCGATCTATTTGCAATAATCAAGAATTTGCAAAGACTACTATAAAAACTGATGCCAATTCATTGGCACTTAACTTCCCGAAATTAAATAAATTGTTCTAATATAAAGGTCCTATAATAAAACTGATGAAATGTACTTAATATTAGTCAATTATTCTATTCATTCTACGTGAACAAAAATAAAAGTTAAATAAATCGCGATGTCACAAGTGTATACAATATAAAAAATATTTAGTAAAATCAAAATTTTTTTTCTATTTCTTAACCAATTTTAATATTTTGGCGTTATTTTTTTTCCTTAAACATTTCTCTACTAGGTCAACTAAAGAAAATTTTAACATAATACATCTATAATAAGTGAAAGTTAAGTATTTATAAGTAAGCGCATAAAATTTTAAAAACAATTGACTTTCTCTAATCATACATATGTTATATTAAAATTTTCTTTCATTCATTTAATAGAGAAATGTTTAAGGAAAAAAATAATACCCAAATCATTAAAAATTATTAGAAAATAGAAAAAAATTGTGGTTTTACTAAATATTTTTCAATTTACAATATAATTATCCACTTGTGACGTCTAGATTTTTTTGAAACTTTTTTTTTTATTTAGATAAAATAGTGAATATGTACTATCAAAAAATGAGTTTTCAATATTTAAAATTTAGAGAGTGGACCATTATTAAGTACATTTCATTAATTTTATCATAGGACCTTTATAAACTTTCATACGATTTTTTATTTTATGCCCTATATCTAGCGAAAGACTCTTCTTAATAATTCAAAAAGATATGCTTTTTTTAAATACTTGATTATACCTTTGATTTTACTATTGTAGAACCTCAAAACCTTTATTCTACAGGTCACGATAAATTATAATCGTTAACGCTAAATTTATTGGACGAATTTTGTTAATTTTTCACATGCTGGATCAAATTTAACATACATATTGTTATAAAACAAGATAAAGTCAATTAATTTCAAATTTATTTTTAATTCAAATCTGCATTCAAGAAAAAAAATAAGCCCTGTCTTTTTTAGTAATTTATTTAGTCACATACTTACAACTATTAAAATATTATTAAAATAGTGAATACTGACTATTCATCTTAACAGAGTAAATTGTTCAATAAAACGAACGGAACAATGACATTCTGATTTCTCATACAAAACGATTCATATAATTACGATCGAACTTCATGTACAGGTATACATAAATTTATTAGTTTTATTTAAAAAAATTTTTTTACGAATATTTTGTGAATAATAATAATAATAATAATGATAATAATGAAAACTAGCATCCCCCGTGATGCAAACGCTTCGCTTTTGCATAAAAAATTATTAAGTTACAACCCTTGTCTATGATCTTCCTGTGAGTTATTAATACAGTGTTGTGTATCCAGCTGAGTAAAAGTTTTAGCTCTTAATTTCTAATGCTATATGCATATAGTAATTTCATTTCAATTTTAATATTTTGTGATTTTTAGGTGCAGTGTAATTTTAATAAAAAAGACCGATAATTTGAAGAAAAATGTTAAAATATGAAAGGTGCTTAGATAGAGCAAGCTAGTTATCAACTACAACAAAATGGAATACCATGTGTATTAAAATTCGTTTCTAGGTGTCTGTTATGTGTTAAAAACATTGTAGGCATATAGTTGCAGTATAAAAAAGTTGTATGTTTTTGAGATCTACAACTTTCATATTTAACGTTTTTATGCGAAATGCTTAGGTTGCGGGTTAAACCCCAAAAACCGATTTTTAAGGCTACTTTGTGTATTAAAATTCGTTTTTAGGCGCCTGTCATGCATTAGAAAAATTTTAAGCATATAGTTGTAATGCAAAAAAGTTGTATTCTTTTTAGATCTACAACTTTTATATGTAACTTTTTTGACGAAAATGCTTAGTTTTTAAGTTATAGCCCAAAAACCGATTTTTCAGACTACTATATCCATTTTGCCGTTTTTTAAAAGTGTCCGTATTCTATATAATATTATATGCATCAGATAGGGCTGGGAATAGGAACGTTTTCTTTCTATGATAAAAGAAGCCACCAAAAAGATTTGAGCTCGATTGGTCCAAATCTCGTTGAGATAATTGAGAGACATGATTACATACATACTTTTATCTATAAATATACACTTCCGGGAGGGCCTTAAATGACCTCTAGAGTGATTAATTTTTTTTAATGTGATTTTAATGTGAATATTAGTTTATTTTTGGGGTATCACACTTTTGCGATGATGAAGATATAAGAGTCTCCCGAACCGCGGTCGTGCCTGATGATTTTAGGGGTATCATACTTTTTGCGATGATGAAATTATAAGGCCCTCCCGAACCGCGGTTGTGCCTAAATACTGGACCGATAAAGTTTCGAGTACTACAAGTAATGATAATAAATCAAGACTTCATGCTGTTATTGTTTAATTACTTTCATTTTTACTCGATTCTGTATCTTGTATCTTTTTAGCGTATTATTTTTTTAGTCTATTTCTTTTTCCTACAAGTTTATAATTTTTCTATTTTTTGTCTTATAATTATTACATTTTTTTTAATCCGATTAAGAATGTATTACTCTATCAAATTAAAAAATTATTAAACATGATCTTCAACTTATTGAAAAATATAAACTACATAAAAAGTTATAATAGAAAATATTATGAATACGAATATATTCGTCTTTTCGCGTATAAAAACGGTTTTGTTTAGAAAAATTAACACTTTTTTGTATACAATGTTTCATAGATTTTATTTCTATTTTGTCAATTAACCCAAGTTTAAAATTATAACCACAGTTTATGCTCTGTAAGTGAAATCAAACAAGTTAAAAAGGAACGAGATTTGTTAATTATTTGAACAAAGTGTAGGAAATAGTATGATAATGAAATTTTTCGAAAATATTCTTGGATACAATGATGCGTAAGTACTATTTTATTAATTTTTTAATAATAATATGAAATGACTAACACTGTTTTTAAATAAATAAAAAAAATGAATCAATTAAAAAATAAGATATTGCAATATTATTGATTTTATCTCTGTCAATACTGTACTGCTATACCTTACTCCCTTATAAATTCATATAAATGACATTTTTTATTGTAACCCTCTAGCTATGGATGATGCCTCCCTTTTCAGTTTTAAAGTTACGGAAATGAGGTTTTTCGACCGTATAATTTTAAGTCTTGGATTTATGAAAAGGTATTGTGTGGAAAAGTTGAAGGTTTTTAAAATACCTATAAAATGAGCCCTGTTTAAATAAAATCGACAGATTCTTTTTGCAAATTGTAAAAAAAAGCGCAAAAAAGCCATTTTGTTATTTCTTTATAAATAAATAAAAATTATTATACATGTCAGACATTTTATTAGTAATATTGTATATCTTGTGCAGACTACAAAATAATAGAAAATCTTAAAGTTGTATATTTCATAGCAAAAATGTTCTTGTTTATTAAAAAGATGCTGTTTCAAAAGTTACTTTCCACAGCTTCGAGTGGTCGTGATACAACCAAACTAGACTCATTTTGTTTCGGTATTCCGCAAAATTGAGTGCCAATAAAATTTCTAGTTGCAAGCCATTATTGAATTTCTCAACTTTACTGCTGTAAATACAGAAATATCGTATAACTACAACCACAATAAATCTTATCCCAGCAAGTTACACCAATGTAAAAGACATGTTGGTCTACGACCTGTAGAAGTCGTGACATTACGGATTCTTTAGCAGAAGTGATTTTGAACTCGCTAAGTCAGGTTTTCGGAGTAGTTCTTAATAGAAACCTGACCTAGGTAGCGCATTTAAATGATTTGTGCTGGAAAAATCATTGACAACGCGGCTTTCAGAGATCGTAAAAGAACATTTTCTTTTAAACTGGAGTAACTCGCCGAGATAGTACCTCCGAAGTTGTACATGGAAAAATAATACTTTGTTATTTAATTTAAGGACATGAGAAAGTGAACTAAAAATCCCTACCGCACCGTCGGTAAGGTAGGGATTTTTATTTCACTTTAAAATCCCCTTAACAAATTCATTTGGTTAAATACAGACCAATTTTTTTTAATTTTACTTACCGAGTAATTTGTTGTCTCTATAAAGTGGTTTGTTAATTTGACAAATCCTTTCATAGAAGCAATACATTACTTGGATATTTGGCTCGATTACTGAGTCTGACTCGATTACTATGCTTTAATTATGAAATAGATAAGATAAGGACAAATAAGTAAGTAAATTAACATCAGGCTGAAAAGCTACGCTTTTGTCCGCAGTAAACAAGTAATTTCAATACAACACGCTCGCATGCAGTATCAAATTTACGATGAACGGCCTTTAAAAAGGAAATTACTTAAAGTAATAAAAGCAGATTATAATGAAGATTTTATTCAGAAATATTTGTTATTTATATATTAATATATTCAAGTGAATCGAAAATTATTGAATCGCGATTCACCTATGAATCGAAAATTGTGAATCGCGATTCACCTATGAATCGAAATTTGTGTATCGGGATTCCAAATCTCAATTCAAATGAATCGAGATAATGAATCGAACTGAAATGAATCGGATTCAAAATTTCAATTGAAATGAATAGGAAATGAATCGCGGCCACTCGATTCGCACAAACGTACAGCTATGAATTTAACCTAGCAAGTAAATAGTTTCTTAAGTTCCTTTAATAAATTGTTGTTAACTTTACTAATTTATCGTGACCTGTAGAATAAAGATTTTGCGGTTCTACAATGGTAAAATTAAAGATAGCTCAAATATTTAAAAGTGATAATAGAGCACACCTTTTTGAGCTATTAATTAATAAAAGATATGTTTTAAAAATAATTTATTGGAACAATTAATTTCATACTAGGACAGTTTATTTAATTTGTCGAAGCTAAATTCCAATGAATTGGCAGCAGATTTTTTTATTTTTGCCATTTATAAGGTGTATATTTATAAGAATGCAATAAATAGTGATAGTATTAGTAAGTACTTCTCGAGTTGTGCTATTAAATTTTTCGTAAAAGCGAAGTGAGTTGAGCGTCTTTTCGTCTGAGCTCCGCGAGTCGTGTTACTCTTCATCCGAGTGCAGCGAGTTGTGTTTCTTTTCGACGGAGCATCCCGAGTCGTGCTACTCTTCGTCGGATCATCGCGAGTCGTGCTACTCTTCGTCCGACTGCAGTGAGTTGTGTTTCTTTTCGTCCGAGCTTCGCGAGTCATGCTACTCTTCGTCCGAGTGCAGCGAGTCGTGTTTCTTTTCGTCGGAGCATCCCGAGTCGTGCTACTCTTCGTCGGAACATCGCGAGTTATGCTACTCTTCGTCCGAGTGCAGTGAGTTGTGTTTCTTTTCGTCCGAGCTTCGCGAGTCATGCTACTCTTCGTCCGAGTGCAGCGAGTCGTGTTTCTTTTCGTCCGAGGTCCGTGAGTCGTATTTCTTTTCGTCCGAGGTCCGCGAGTCACGCGAGTTTTCGTCAAAGATTTTGAGCTGTGTTAGTCTTCGTCAGAAGTTTCGAGCTGTGCTAGTTTTCGTCAAGCCTCCTGAACATTGCTTTTCTTCGTACGCGGCATCGATATGGAAGGTTGGATTATGTCGTCCTTAAGCATGTTTTGTATTTGTCTCTCTAATTCTACTTTATGTATTTGCGCGTGTCTGTATTGTTTTATATTTATGGGTATGTTGTCAGTAGTCTCAATTTTATGTGTTAAAACATCAGTAGCTTGAAGTTTCTCTCCCGGTAAATAGAATTGATGCGAGTACTAGCTTATTAAATTTTTTAATTTTATTTTTTCTTCTGAGTTTAAGTGATCAAATTTTATTATTCTTAATAATGTGGCTATTCTTTTTGCTTCTGATCTTTTATCTGGTAAATTTAAATCAATTTTTGTCTTATTCTGTTCAGTAGGATTAGTGGGAATTTCTTCGAGTGTTGGAATGGGAAAGGTTGCAGTGACCTTTTCTGCGGAGCAATTTACTGCACATACTCTAATAAGTCCGTTTCTGGGTTTAACCAGGGCCTCACCTAAATAAACGTCCGGTCCAACATCTATGCGCGGTAAAATTCCCTCGTCCAGGTTGGTGCAATTTAAAGGGATTTCTAATATTTTTCGGCATCTCGGTGGTAGTTGAATCATTGTAGTTTTTATAAAAGGAAATGAATTTGATTCTACTCTCATTTCTCCATTCCCATATTTGTTAAAATTTAACTGAGCTTATTTATCTTCTAAAAAGCTAACACCTATAATACCACCGTTTTCAATAGGAAATTGATCAGGTACTATCTTTTCCGGAAATTCATTTCTAAATTCTCAAATTTAAGTACTATTTCTCCTAAAGTTTTAACAATACCATTACCGATACCAATTAATGTGTATATTTTATTTTTATTAATCTCTACGTCATTCCTAAGTTCTTTTTTTTTATTAAATTTAAATAACAAGCGGTGTCAATTAGAAATGATGATTTAGTGTTATTTATAAATATGTTATCTAAGTTTATTACTGGCAATTTTAATCGTTTTAATCTTTCGGCGTTATAGTAGACACGTATGTTGCAAGGCTCTTCTGATTTTCGAAACTCGATGTGGCCCCGTTTGCTCGAGTTTCTTTTGAGTTTAAATGATTAATATTGTTACGCGGCAGTTGGTTATCTTCCTGTCTTCCCCGTTTGTTTTGATTTTGTTCACAGCTTAAATCGCGATTTTCTCTACGTGTGTGATGCCTTTTGGCGAACTTACCTCGCGGCGATCTTATTGTACAATTATATTGAATGTGTCCTTGTTTTCCACAATTATGGCATGTTCGCTTTTCGCGTGGTTTTCCGGTATTCGATACTTGTGTATGAGCAACACGCATAGGACTTAATTTTCGTTTTTGAAATTGAAATTTTTCTTCGCGGAAATTTTCTTCTTGAAACATATTTTTTTATTCATTATCATTTTGCGTCCGTACGTTTTGCCTGTAAATGATCGTTTGTTCTGCTTTTAATCCGTTGTGTATCGCGTCCTCTAAATTCGTTAGTTTTTCCCTTTCGATTCTATGTGTGACTTCTGGGTCTTTTAATCCAGCAAGGAAGCAACTTTTCGCGGTATCGCGCGCTTCTGCTTCTACACCTATTGCAGTGTTAATACTATAAGTTCTATGAATTGAGTATATTAGCCTCTTTAAACTAACGTTGACACGCATGCCATAATCCCTCACTGTTACCCTTTTTTTTGATAAACTCTTACTAATTCCCCAACAAGTTGCTCGTAATTATCATTTGACCCAAATGTTTTGTTTAAATCATCGAGTAGGCTATCTAAATTCGAATGACCATTTTGCCCTGATAAATATTTGTTAGCATTACCGGTGCATTTTGCTTTAATCATTTCCGTAAAAAATGGTTGCATATTTAAAGCAATGGCGTCATTTGCCCTTTTACTTGCTCTTATAAATTCATCGACATAGTCTGGATCTCCATTAAATTCAGGAAAAATCTTTATTGCCGTACGGATGTCTAAATTCGGAGCATTTCCTTGTGATATTACAGTTGTATTCAATCCTGTTTGCGTCTTTGCCTGATTATTATTTTCAGAAGAATTATTGATAGTTACTTCGTGTTCGGATTGATTATCGCTTTCATTACTGTTATTTTGTTCAATTTGTTCATTTATTAAAACATTTGTATTAACCGGATTTTTGTGGTTAGATTTTTGCTTGCTCTTTTTACTCTTGTTTCCAACAGTTTTTTTTGTTTAGTTTTACCTGTAACAACCATTGTTTTTTCTTTTTTTTTTTATAATAGTAATATATCTTACTGATACCTTTTAATTCTTTATCAGTAAATTTATTAATATATATGTATATGTTTTATTTGTAGGTTTCGAATTCTCTTTTTTTTTAAAGGAAAGAAGAAAGAAAACAAAGTTTGGAAATGTTTGAAACTAAGGAGAGCGTGCAAAAATTTGAAAATAATGATCAGATAAGTACCTAATTCTAGATTTATATAATAAATGAAGCAATATTTTATTTCTCGTATAAGCATTTGATCTTTGTTTGTTCTTGCAGATTATTGTGTTAAGAAGAGATCACCCAAAGTAGCAGAAGTCTAAATATCATCAATTGATTTTTTATCGATGAACTATACTGTTTTTGTAATTATTTTCTTTTCATGTTTTCTTTTACATTTGCTTGGATGCTAAATAACTCTTGCATAATTTATTAACTAATTAGCAGATTTATCTTTAAGAACATTTATATGTTTTTCTTATATTTTAATTTATTTTATTACATTTTGTTACAGAATTACTTCATTAAAAAACTATAAAATGCAAAGGTAAACTTTTATTGTGTATTTAATTTCTGTAATTTTTTTTATAACAATACCATTGCAATTTATTGAATATGGTAATAATCTAAAAGAAAGAAACTATTTAGTGAATAATAATTTTTTTTTATTTGTATTTTGAAATTAATTAAAGTTTGACTACGGTGTATATGAAATTATCTCTACGTACTGAATTTTAACACTTGCAGTTTACGAGTTACATTTTGGTTTTCTAATTAGTTTTAAATAATGAAATGAATGAGTTATTTGTACATGTAAAATTATTTAACATCAGCCTTTCAAATCTTTACATTAATAGTTTCGATGTTTCGATTAGTTGATTGTCTTTGAATTTTTACTAGCAATAATGTTAAATTAACACAGGACCTTTTGTTTTAAAAATGTTATAATATGTGACTTTTTGATATAATGTAGTAATACTTTGACTAATATTAAAGGTATATAATTTTATTTATAACTAGATTCTATCGTCGTTGTTATTGAAAATAATTTTATTAATTAATAACCGAATCTTAATTTATCACTCGATTTTTGTTAGGCTACGGACTTACTACTTTGGAGACTTGTACTTTGTAGACTTGTACTTTGTAGACTTGTACTTTGTAGATTTGTAGATGTTTTCTTGACTTTGCCTGTGATCTCCAAGGATGCTGTCACGCCTTGCGAGTCATTTGTTCTCCAACATTCGTTCTGGCATTTGGGGAAACGTGACAAAAACCCAAATGAGAGAGCTGGCACAGTCAAAAACTTCACAGTTCAATGTTGTAATTTTGTCTTTCACACTTTTCACACACCGATCATTTTTCACTTTGTTTTTTTTTGTATATACTTTTTGTATATGACCACTGTCTGGTTTCGCCTTTCAAATATTTATATATCTCGATGTAAAGTTTCCTCTCTCGTTTTTGGATGGCGAAGTGTTATATCTGAAAACAAAACTTTCTTGGCCTTTTCTTCCCTCAAGTGGAAAAACGGGGTCAAAAAAGTGAAAAAATCCTTCTTGGCAGTTCTTCGGAGGGTTAATATTTTTAAAATTAGCGCACTGTTAATGTTTGTGTACTTTATGGGTTGAAAATATCGCACCGCTTGACACCACTGTGATGACCCAAGCCGTTGGATCCGAAGTGGTAGCGTGGATTCGCGGGCGCGTAATTTGAAATGATTTTAAGTGAATTTAAAAATGATTATTATTATAATTTATTTTATCAGTGTGAAAATCAAGGGATTGCTCTAAACAGGATGAAAGGATCTTTAAATGAAATAACTCTATGATTTAGTTTAAATAAGGACTTAGCTTATCCGTCTAAGTCCTTCTGTATATTTTCAATATATGTACTTAAGGTAAACTACAACTGAATGCTTTCGCGTCTCGGGCCGAACTGTCGATCTCCTCTCCCCTCTGCTGTTTCTCCGCCTCGTGATTTTGTGGCGATCTCCGTGTCTCCTCCCTCGCTCTCTGGTGGTAGCCAATCAGCGATGGTCAAAGGGTAGATCGGGATTTTCCCTCTCCTTACTCTGGTCTTTAACTTCCCGCGTACGTGAGCTCTGTGAACGAAAGTGTGTGTGTGCTCTCTCTCTTTCTCTTCTTTCTCCGTCCGTTGCTTTCCCACGATCTTTCTTTGGTCACATGTGTTGTTGCGAGCTTATCGTGGCTCTCGTCTTGACGAGAAAGCAATAAACTCTCCGTGCTTTCCTATGAATTCTACAATAGAGGCCTTTTATGCATTGAATTGAGCGATGTCCGATATTTTGATATTTATAGCCTTGTTTACTCTAGCGAGACACTTAAACTTTTGGTTGTTATTTATGAGTTTCCTGTCCGAGCCTATCGAGTGATTTACAGTTAAAGGAACGGATCGACTTAACAAATTTACATTTCACGATTCATGCTTGTATATTCAAATATTTGCGCGTTGTTATATGTAATATTGGCGCATGTGCGAATTACAAGTAACGTGACATGTCATTACGTCACAAGCGCAAAGAGTACAGCGGCGCCGCCAATTTCGGGCGGGTGCCATTTTCAGGGCGCGCATATTTCAAACGGGTTTTCGATAAATTCAAGGTTTAGGTTGATTTAACCTAATAATAAAATCTTATTAATAAACACAAATAATAATAATTATTAAATAAGCAATTTTTGTAATAAATTTTCAGTACAATATTTGTTTTTTAAACAGATTTTACGAAATATTCTAAATAATACCTCTTCATTTCTATAATAAATATTAAAATTTTTTTTTGGTTTCTTTTTTTCTTAGAATTACGAAATCATCGACATTGATAATGATACTTGTTTAATATTTTGCGCAACTAACCTAAAAATCGAACTGATTTTTTTATATATATTTGAATTTCAAGATTTTTAATTTTCAATTTTATTTATTTAATTCTAGAAACACGCCCAAAATTCAAATACTGGTAACAAATTTATTTACTTGGGACTTTGAACTTAATAATAATACGTATTAGTCATATTTGTTTCAATTTATTATAACCTTAGTGATGTTTTCTGAATAATTTTATTTCTTTTCGACATAATATACATTCATATTTTTTTGTAGTTTTCTTTTAATGATATTAACTTTTAAAACTAGTAATCATGAATAAATTTTTTTTGTTTATTATACAAAATTGAGCGTTTAATGCAATTTGTAGGGACTTTCAATAATTATAAATTTTTTTTTAGTTTTAAACTTTCTTATTTAACATTTTTTACACTTATCTAACAATACCCTTAAGAATAAAAAAATTTTATCAATAATTCAGTTTTGTAACACCACATTTTGTGTGCGTTACACAATGTGAACGAGAGCACATTACCTACCCATCTCACTCACTATACACGTACACACACATATACACTGTCCCTCTGGAATACAAAGAGCAAGCGAGCTTTCATGTCCTGAAGCAGCTGAAGAGGACGCACAGATGCCATACCATAGAGTCTCGCATAGGTGGGAGCTGGCTGATCTCGGCTGGGGTGCGGTGAGCATATCCTGGCGTTGCCTCTCCTTACTCCTGTCCCTTAAAACCAACCTAAGGAAACACACAAGAGATTAGAAACCAAGAAAATAAGTAAAATGGTATTAGAATGATACCTACCTGATTTTATGTCTTGAAAGGCATGAATGGATCCACCTTGGGCGGAGCGGCTGCTTCTCTAGACATGAAGGAGGCCTGCAGCATACACCCTAGAAAACATAAAGAAGAGTTAGTCTACAGCAGACATGCACATCAAATTGGAACTCTCTTACCTGGTTTGGAGGGTTTGCAGAGGCAGGGTAGTCTCTTAGATATAGCAACATAGCTCAACTCGTAGCCTGCTCCCCCATAACAGCAGCAGCAACAGCCTCCGAAGCACTCGCCAAACACCTAGAAACAACACAGCATTAGTAAGGGGAGATTACAGTGATAAACTAAACACTAATCTCACCTGATAATACTGGCAGTGGATGAATGCAGTAGGAAGCTGTATTTAAACATAACCTCTTCGAGGTTAACCGTACCCACTGCTCCTGCTGCAAGTACGCCGTCTTGGGCACCGTTGCCCAGATACCCCTTCGTCGGCACCGTTGCCCAGATACCCCTCCTGCTGCATCCCTCTTCGCACTTCCTCGTCCTGGTCACTCGTCCTCTCCAACACCGTCTGCAAGCCGTCGACTGCATGCCACAAAGCGTGACGTCACCGCGAGGAGACGCTCCCCTTTACTCCTTCTCACTTCTCTTTTTCCCTCGCCAAAGCATGCGCTGCGCCCTCAGGCGGGCTCGGTCCGCACTACCGAAACCCGAGGATAGCGCTGCGGGAATGAAGGGACAACGAGTCCACTTCGTACTGAGCCACGTACACAGACGCTTCGTTTTCCTGTATCAGTTTCATGCGAATACCAAAACCGCTCGTTCCGCTCGCGAATATAGCTACATATATAAACCGTTTACCGTGTGTGCCGACCAACTTGTATCGCCGAAGGAGGACACACCAGATTCGAAAATAAAAGAGTAAGTTACACAGATTATTATTGTACTGAGTGCATACCCATATATACATATATATTTATATAGGTAAATTTTGTAAAGCTTGCGCCGCATGCGTGTCGAGCATCGCGTCGCCGCCTTTCCACGTGTATTTCGTCACCAGATATTACTTGAATGCGCGTCCCTGAGAAGTAGCTTCTTCCCCTCCGGACCATTTATCGTTTCCCACCGTACCGCGTGCTGACCACAGTTAGTTTATTGTATAAGTAATTTTATGTGTCGGTAGAATACTTGTAAAATCGTGCTGCGAATTCGCGCATGCATAAAATTTTCTGCTTTCATGGTAATTAATTGTAAATTTAAATTAAAACTTTGATCATTTTGAAATTTTGTTTTTTTTTTGTTATTACCTACAAAATTTTTTTTATTATTTTGTAATTAGATAGCAACCCTTGATTACATTTGCAATATTCTTTAATTTTGCAATACATTTTTATTTTTATTTTTGTAAACAACAATAGCTTACAATAATCCACCTTAGTTAAAATAAGTGTACCATATTATTTTGAATTAGTAATATTCCACCTATCGAACACACATCCCTCAGCCCATATCGAACTTAAACAATATCACGAGACCCTATCGATCCCTACCGGACTACAAATTGTCAGTAGTTGAGTTTTACCTTGTGTATCCTTACCGCACGCACGCAGAAATACTTGTATGGAATTTCCGTTTAGTGACCTTGCTTTTGCTTGTTAAATATATTATTTTTTTTGCTTGTTCGCATCTTCAATCCCACTTAACAAAATTCCCCAGTCTTCTTAAATAATAGTAATTTGAGAATTTGTACGAACAAAAAGATTATCATCGTGTTTGTTCTTAAATATCTTAAATTAATAAAGTTCTTCTGGATCTATTTTTGTCTATTTAAAGAAAAACTAGTAATATTTATTATTTTTTAGTTATATCGAAATCATAAGAAAGTAAAAATTTTATTTTTCCCTCGTAAAAGATTTTTTTTTAGGAAAACAACTCGAATTTTCTTCTTAGTATTAGTTTTTGAACCTCTCCACCCAATATCGTACTCCATCGAAACCCACAATCTACCTTTTTACTCAATATATTCCTGCTTGCATACCTCATTCCCGCTTACGCTTAGACAATCGTAATACTTCGCTTCAACTTTTGTTAGCTTTACACACTGCTTATTAAAAATTTATTTTCCTATTGTTGCTTACCTTCGCTTGATTTAAAAAAAAAATTTTTTTTTCTTATTCTATTCGCTTGAGTTTTTTTATTTTTTTCTGCTTTGTTCCTCTATTCGTTTTTTTGTTTTTTTTTTTAACTTTTATAAACAGCATTAAGCTGTGAAATTATAAAAAACCAACATCTGAGAAATTCGGTAGGATAGCAAACAAAAGTGAGCTAACTCGTAACTTCACGAAATGTACCTCCCCCCCCCCCCCTATACAGCTTAATTTCCTAAGATGGACCCGTCAAAGATTAAACAAATCGATTTAGAGAGAACTCGTATAACAGAACTGTTTAATATCTACTCGGACGAATTGGTTGCAAATAGTCTACGACGATCAAGGCTCAATACAGAGCGCACACGAGCACAACGGCTTAACCGATTAGTACGATTTGACCTGCGAAGGCTATTCGGTAACCAAGGGGCTACGTGGGACCCAGAAATAGATAATGCCACTGAACGAGGGAAAGAATCCCCGTCGTTGGATACGGAAGATATTCTCGAAGAAGCAGAGAAAACCTCAGATAGGAAAGATAATAGTAGAGGTACCTTCATTGAAACAGCCTTGAATGAGGGCCACGAGCGGAATACTGGGACGGGACATATCCCGCCGGGACCTCAACTACCAGAAACATCTGTATAACCTATAGGGCGTCAAGGAGCCCATCAACAAACTACTCTCAGCTTCCAAGAATTGTCCACTATTGTCGAATCAGGTAAACCGAAAAAGAGTACAGATGATGATGGCACTGCACCGACTACACCATAAAATCCGGTAGGGGCAATGGGGGGCGGGGCTATACAAGAACAGCAACTAGGGGGCAGAGATTCATTAAGGGAAAACCCAAATCATCCGACAGTCGGTAACAATGTAGAGCCGGCCTCGACAATCCACAACTCGCAGTATTCACAGGCAAATCTAAATTATCCGATAGGCGGTAACAATGTGGATCCGGCTTCGACAAACTACAACTTACAATATTCGCAGGCGAATCTAAATCTCGGGGGGACTCAACTTCCACCTTTACAGGCAGCTGGCATGCAAGAACATACCAGAGGGACAATGAGAAACATTTCGCCGAATTCCCCGCCTATAGCTGCACCATTAAGCAACTCTACGCTATATACCCATAATCCACCAATGATCCTAACACAAGATACATATCCTACCGTACAAACCCCCAACTTTCACAAATAGTGAACTACCCTACCGTACAAACCCCTCAATATCCACAAATACCGACCAACCCTATCGTCCACCCCTCACAACCTACACAAATAACTAATTACCCTACCGTCCAAACCCCCCAACCCTTACAAATACCTACCTACCACACCACCCAAACCTCCCAACCCCCACAAATACCATCATACCCTACCATCCAAGTGCCCCAACCTCCACAAATACTGACCTACCCTACCACCCAACCCCTCCCTCTTTCACAAACACCAATATACCCCACTTTTCACACGCACCAACCCGCACAAACAAATACTATCCCTACCATACAAACATCCCTACCCAGACCAATGTACCCACCCCATACCAATCAAACATCTCATCCGTTACACCAACAGACTCAGACTGCCGCCCAAATTTACCAACATTCGTATACACCCACGAACCAGTCAGCACAAAACTCGCAACCACAAACATCAATGTACCATACCCTGCAATCTACACAACCATTACAATCAGCGCCATGCCCTACCGACCAATTTAACCATTACCAACAGGCAGTGAACCATATATCCACGAATCAAACCATACCACCTAATTACTCGCAAATTCCATCGGATTCGAACTCGAAAAATTAAAATTTATCGCAACCAAGGACTGCACCAATCCCACAGACATGTAACCCCTCACTTCCTTGCCAAGATGTCCACAATAACGCTCGGACAGTCCCAAACATTGCCAAGCAGTACAATATACTCCGATAATTCGTCGTACACAGCGAATGCAGTAACTTCTACAAATAACCCACATTTACCACTTTATCTCGTAGGCTATCCATTAAGGGGGGGGGGGGGGGGGGGGGGTAAGGTTAATTTGTGCAAAAAAAGGCATATTTTTGTGATTTTTTTTTCACGACTCAGTTAAAATTTATTTATTAAAACCAATGTTACATTATTGTAGTCCATTTAAATAATATTGTGGAATATTTTCATGAAAAAATATTGAAAAATACGGCAATGGCATCAATTATTCGGAAGCGTCTCAGAAAAAAGTTGATTTGCGGTGCCCCTCATAACTCGGTGCTGGATCATCTGAAATCAAAAAACCAAAATTCGTTCGTCAGATAATTGCTTTTCCCAGGTAACGCTGGAAGGGATTTTCGAAATTTCTATTTTTCACTTTGCGGGAACACTTTACATGAAAAAACGTGATTTTTGCCAAAAAAACGGCTAATTTGTTATTGTAAAATGAAAAATATATACGAATTTAGAAAAAAAGCTCCAGCGTTACCTCATAAATTATGTAAAGAAATAGTGTTTAAAATGTTAAAGACTTTGAAAACTTGAGTTTTGGGAAAAACGCTTTAAAGTTTGGAACACTAAATAATTTGGAATAAAACGTTCATAAGCGAGATTTATCGGCTTACCTCACGCTGAATCATCGATGCCAGGTTCATAGAGGATTTTGCTGTCATCTATGATGTCTAAAGCATCTTTTTGCTCCTGTCTACGACGAATCCTGCCATCTCTAGTTTGATTTTCAGCTTCCTGCTCTGCTCGGTTTATACGAATGTGATCAGTTGATCGCGCCCATTCATGAGCGCTTGATTCACGACTGATTCCCATGTCTCGCATGAAGGATAGTAGAGCAAAAGAACCTTCATTGAAGACACAGGCTGCCACATAAGCCACAATCTCAACTATCACAGAGGTTCCGCTCAAGTGCTTTGGTGAGATTTGCCATATAAGTTGGTTCAAACTATCATTGTTGTTTTGCGTGAAGCCTCCGACAAATCGCTCCAGGAGAGCATCTTTGCTTAGATCTTCATATATAGGCTTGATGGTATCCAAAACATCATTTAGAAGAGCACTGTACGTATGTTTGAACGAATGCAATCCATTAGCAGCTGCAGCTTTTTGCCATTCACACCAGGAGTCCGCGCCGCTCGGATATTTTTCATGCTGTGAATTATCGTCTGTCGAACTGTAGTGAAAGAACGTTGCCCAGATAGCATTCTTCATATTTTCCACGGAATCAGAGTAACGTCTAATAGCCAAACCGTAGTATATCGTCAGTTTGTCAATCATCTTAGCCGTAAGCCTCCCTTTACCAGACAGACTTTTTTTTTATCTTCTTTCCAGCCTTAGTTTCAGTATCTACAACGGTCTTCTCGACTATTTCACGGAGACGAGTGCCCATTCTTTTTTGAACATATCCTACACATTCTTTCTTCACTATTGAAAAATCATCACCATAAGGTTTAGAATTCACTAACCCTGAGTAAGCTTTAGAGTCACCGTCGCCGATATAGTTGCGATATCGCACACCATTCTGTACCGAGCGTTGAAACATGGTTTTGATTGCTTTGACCTCCATATTTCCAGCTGCACCAGTATGATTTGACTTACATTTTCCAGCATTTACATGGTTTTCATGCCATTCTTCGTATTCGGCAGAATTTAATTTACTTTTCCAAGTTTTACATTCGTGACAGTATGAACTTTTGACAAGAATGTCAAGAACTTTCCCTGAGAAGTAACCGATCAACGATGTGACGCCGAATAAAGATGAGTAGCCTCTTTTTTTCCATGTTCCGTCGCCTGATACCGTGAGTTCGTCAGTATCTTGAGTATTCTTCTCGTCCGCTGTAGCAGATTTTTCTTCTTTTGTAGCAGATAAAAAAAATTGATTCGCTACTTCTCTTACAGTCGAGCACATATCTTTCATGTAATGATTGTACGTCGGTCTTGATAAAAAACTATTACACAAATCCATCAAACCGCAAAACTTATCACAGCCAGATAATCCAAGGCCTAATATCCTCATCCCGAAAGCAAACCGATGATTAACTTCATAAGCACCAGAGTTTATTCTTTCACTAGACGGAACATTTGTAATCACGGAACAGCTTTCGCACGACACGTTGATATTAAATCCAAGGCCTTCTTGCTTAGTCGAATGGAAATTTACTTTTCCATCACATTTTACACACTTCACTAGCGTAGAAATTGTTGAAAAGACTATTAGAAAATCTATTATCCTATAGTGTTTTTCAAGATCCTCCTTAATTTGATGTTCAACGGTCACTCTTATTTTTTAGCTGACGCGGTACTTGTTGACATGTCTTCTCTTTTACGTTTTTGCGGCGGTACAATCTTTCTAGATCGATATAACCTCGAACCACTTGATTTACTATCACACCTTTTAACTTTTTTTGGCATTGTAGCAATAATTTTCCACAAAACTTCACGAAAATGATGCGAAAAATTGGAGCGCACGTGTACGTCTGTTCGATAGAAAGTTTACTGCTAAACTAAATTATATTCTCTACGCTGACTACATATACGGTACAGGTATGAGCATGTTTATAATTGTCTTCAAATTTCTATAAAAGAAAGTAGGAGGAACGGTTCGGTATAATATAGGGAGCGTAGCAGCTGCCAGGTAACAATAGCGCGCTCGAACCGAGCAGGTATGAAAATCCAACAGGTAGGAAAATATTCATAACACCTGCAATTTTGCTCCGATCGACTTGAAATTTTTACACAATATTCTTGAGATACAACGTATTAGGTTAAAAAAATTCGAAAAAAAAAATTAAATACCTTACCCCCCCCCCCCCCCCTTAATGAACAGAAACACCCAAGTCCCAATATCTAGTAATCCATATTGGTATTACCCCTTCGCACAGTTTCTCCTTGGGCATGGTATTTCCCAAGGAGGATACTCTTACTATACATCGAACACCTTGCCATTCGGTCAAATGCTTCTTGACAATCCTGAGCGAGTACATTCTCAGAACTCGAATAATGATTCCTCGTTCCAGCGCGAAACTAGAGTAGCCAGTCTAATACAAAAGTATAATGTAAGTATTATGGAGAACCAAAAGCAGATCTAGGGGAATTCCTCTCCCGAATAGAGGATTGCCGGAGAAGCTGTAACATGTCCGATCGGGACATCTTGAAAATGATTCCCATTATTTTAAAAGACCAAGCTTTGTATTGGGCACGCCCGTTGCTACAAAACTGGCGAACATTGAAGGAATTCAAAAATGTCATAAGACAATAATATGGCAGACCGGATTTTCAATTACAATTAGAAGATGATATTAGGTCAAGATCGCAAGGACCCGAATAATCAATTGCTACGTTCATCGCAAATATCCGAGAATTGATTAATCAATGCATCTCCCCAATGACCCTCATAGCTCAATTGGATATAACTTATCGCAACCTACATGCGGATTATTTCACCAAGATAAATAGATATCAATTCAATATGTTTGAAGAATTGCAGGCCTTGGGACAACAAGAAGAGATGCGAAGGGATCGGAAGATGAATATAGACTCCCACCGCCACCTGAACATTCGTTGTGCCCTCAATTAGCTTAGCGACGAGCCCCGAGAAAAAACCGCATTGCCGCTATCGAAACGGTACGACAATACAGCGATTTAACAGACGAAGAAGACACTAACGAAGTTGCAGCTGTCGACAACATCGTAAAAACAAAAACAGGCCAATTGGTCGAATTCGCACGGAAACAAGATGTCGAACACACACCAGGCATATTGAAACAATAAAACTGGAACAATGGCAATAATAACAAAACCCCCCTACCGCCTCCCCGAAAACCCCAAAACACGAAACCTACCGTCAATAACAAGTCCACCCAACCCCTAAAATTAAGTATAGAAAATTCAACAACTAGAAAAGTATACCCATGTTGGGTTTGCAAAGACACAGGCTATTGGGTAGCAGACTGTTCCAAAAAGACAGGGAACATCTGCTATAAACGTGGTATTCGTGACGTAGCGATACATACATGCCCAAGATGTAGACCGGATACATAATGATGCCAAACGGCGAATTAGAAAAAATCGAAGGTATTACCAAATTCACATTCCAACTCGAAGGTAAAGAAAGACCCGCGGACATCAGAGTATCAAAAACAATGACCTACTACATCATACTGGGCATGGACCTATTGTCACTGCTGAAGATGACGAAAGACTACGAACATCGAACTTGGCACACGGACAAAGGAATAGTGAGAAAATTTCATCCGAAAAATCAGGATCCGGGAGCAATCATGGCAACGGCAGCAGTCGGAGGGACCTCCGACTTATCGGGAAAACAACAACAAAGACTAGATAAACTTATATTCGATCTCACCATTCCACCACCGGACGAAACCCGTGGAGTAGCTAAGATAAAACCTCATGAAATAATTGTAGAAGGTTGTAGACCGATAAAACAACGTATTCGTAGAATCTCTCCAAAACTTTTAGCCGCTGCCCACGCTGAGGTTGATCGTCTCCTAGCAGAGGGAATTGTTGAACCCACAGAAAGCGCTCGGAGTAGTTGTCCCGTAATTGTACCGAAATCGGATGGTAAAATAAGGTTTTGTATCGACTACTGAGCACTAAATGGCGTTACAAGAAAAAACACTTACTTCTTACCCCACATGGACATGTTACTAGACAATCTAACAAACACCAAATTCCTCTCGAAGATAGACTTAAGTCACGCGTATCACCAGATCCCTCTGATTACCTGGCAAAGGGCTATTCCAGTTCACAAGACTTCCGTATTGCGTCTCGAACGCCCCCGCAAGTTTTCAAACCGCCTTGGACGACCTCTTTGGTCCAGAATGGCAACCCCATGTTGGCAAACAGGTTCCAAGAGCATCTATATTGGCTGGGAAAAGTGTTGAAAAAAAACTGCGAGATGTCAATTTAGAAATAAACCGAGAAAAGTCAGAGTTTTGCTGCTCGGAAGGCAAATACCTGGGTTACGTCGTTAATAGGGAAGGACTCCAAACAGACCCAGACAAGATTGTCCCTATTCTAAACTATGCCCCACCTCGAAACCTAAAGCAACTATGCCGATTCCTCGGTATGGTAGCACGGTATGCTAGCTTTAGTAAAAACCTTGCTGAAATAAAAATCCCCCTTACCGAACTATTGAAGAAAAATGTCCCTTGAACCTGGGGGGAAGATGAACAACAAGCCTTCGAAAAACCGTTGATACTTCTGACCGAAGCCCCGGTCTTAGCCCGACCAGACCCCAACCTACCGTTCTGCCTACAAACAGATAGCAGCAGCTACGCTTTAAGGGCAGTGCTCACCCAAATAATCTAGGGGAAAGAGCAGCCCATCGCCTACGCCAGTAGGACCTTAGCAAAAGGGGAACGTAACTACACAGTAACAGAACATGAGTGTCTGGCTGTAATATGGGCAGTAGACAAATTTCGAGGATATCTCCTAGGCGAAAAATTTACTGTCATTACCGACCACAGTAGCATCACCTGGCTGCAAAATTTAAAACACCCAGCTGGTAGGTTAGCCAGATGGGCCACAGCTCTTCAAGGTTACAATATGTAAATCATACACCGTAAGGAAGCATTCCATAAAGTAACTGATGCGCTATCTCGTTCATTTCATGAGGTTTGCAACGGGATTGCTAGACGCGGATTACTGGTTTACCAATCGCATAAAAATGGTAAATAATAATTCAAAAAAATATCCAGATTGGGAAATTGTAAACAATTGCTTATACAAGCATCGTCCCAACCCCCTTATCGACCCAATCGTAGCCGACTTAGACAGTTGGAAACTCGTAGTTGCCGAACTCGATAGAGAGAGAGCTATGTTCGAATGTCATAACACCCCCCAATCAGGTCATTTGGGAGTCGATAAAACTTATCATCGACTGATCCAATCGTATTTCTGGCCGAGAATGAAAAGGGATATTATTCGTTATATGAAAGAGTGCCCTGACTGCCAGATGTATAAATTCCCACAACAGGCACCAATGGGACTTATGACCGAAAGAAAAATAGAAGGACTTTGGGAAATCGTAGCAGCAGATATCATGGGCCCATTGCCAACTAGTAAAGAGCAGTGTCGTTATGTCGTAGTATTTCAAGACTTATTCACGAAATACGTCGAAATCAGACCTCTTAGGAAAACTAACACTAAGTGCATAGTAAAAGCTTTCGAGGAACTGATAGTATTTTGATGGGGGATGTCCTAAATACCTTGTAACCGATAATGGAACGGAATTCTCGAACAAACTTATGACGTCAATGTTGGAT
Source organism: Gastracanthus pulcherrimus (assembly GCA_949152435.1). Classification (NCBI taxonomy): domain Eukaryota; kingdom Metazoa; phylum Arthropoda; class Insecta; order Hymenoptera; family Pteromalidae; genus Gastracanthus; species Gastracanthus pulcherrimus. The sequence goes on from OX424575.1 coordinate 63,109,817, forward strand.
GAACTGGGTATTATCCAAAAGACGGTAGCCCCACACCACGCTCAAGCAAATCCTGTCGAGCATAGTAATCGTACAATTAAATAGATGATCTCTATCTTCGTAAAACAAGATCATCGTAACTGGGACATCCGTTTAAATGAATTCGCATTCGCCGTCAATACTTCAGTCCATGTGTCAACGTTGTTGACTCCAGCATTTCTGAACTTTGGTAGGAACCCACGGCAACCAAAACCCTTAAACAATTCCTCGAAAATCCTGAAACTCCTAGTCCTCCAAATTCTGTAGCATGGGCAAAGAGAGTAAAACGTCTTGCAACAATATACGACTTAGTTCCCAAACACTTGGATAAGGTAAGTGAAAGACAAGCTCGGTATTATAATAAAAATGTAGAAACATCACTTTTAACGTGGGAGACCTTGTACTCGGTCGAAACCACGTGTTATCCTCGGCAGCAGACAAATTTGCGGTGAAACTAGCCCCAAAGTTCGTGTGTCCGTTAAAAGTAGAAAAAGTCTTGTCGCCTGCCGTGTATCAGCTGCAGGACGTAAATAGTAAAAAAAAATCGAAAGTGCATATTTCAGACCTGAAACCTTACTCTGTCCCCTCTAAACAACTTATTCCTTCAACAGGTAACAACACCAGTAGCTACAATGCAAGGAATGGAAAAGTGTCGAGGTTACAAGCTGCCACACCAGGTCACCAGCCGCCCGGGGACAGTACCGGAGGAGAGAGTAGGCGTCCGCTCTACAATCTCCGCCGCCGACCGTCAAACCCTGAGACAACCAGGGGTAGAGGCCAAACCAGCAGTGGTGCTCGGCCGTCCGAGGATCGGAAGAGGAGCCAACCACCCACGGAGCCTCCTCCCCGGCGGGGCCGCGGCCGGCCTCGAAAACTCCAATTCGCAAGTCTCACTTCGATCGCTGGGTCGCGGTTTCGTTCCGGGGGTGGGGGGGTGGCATCCCCACCCACGGTTTCTACTAGTACCCTGGTACGGACGGAGGACGAGCCGCAATTCCTATACGACCGCTCTCGGGGATGTATCGTCCCAGGAAACCGATCGATCCAATCGATGGTTCGAAGGGGGCGATACCGAAAGGGTCGTGTGAGGACCGCGAACGTCGGGCTGCATGCCCCTTCGACCCGTGCAATACCTTGACGGAGTTCAAGGCCCCGTACGTGGCGTCTACCCCAGCAATTCGCGCCGCACGACGGGAGAAAAGGGCCACCCAAGAACCGGTCCAGGTCGAACACCCACCGATTCCCCCCCACCCATCCAAGAACCACCCTCCTACCGTCCGATCCCCATCCAACCACCCCTCCTATCGTAGACCGGCAAAACCAAAAAGGTCTAAAACTCACCCCATCATTAATGTGGTAAGCGACCCGAACGGGGGACAAGTACGCATTACAACGGGGGACTCAATTACCTTCACTAAGACGGCTACGACCCAGACCAAGTCGGAAAGGGAAGTGCTAATTGAGAGAGGACGGAGCCTCAGAGAACGAGTCGGGGTAGAGTCCGTGCACCCTATATGTGCGATGGGCCCGATTAATTTCGTGAGGGAAGAGCGACCCAGCCCGATACCACTCGCACCGACCTCGTTCGTCGGGGGGAAGACCATTCCCAACTTAATGGACTTAAAGAACCAGCCTCCAGCTCCGTACCGATGGATGATACTGTCTCCGTCTCTTCGCAAGGGTCCTGCTGGAATTGTAAGAAGGAAGGTCATAGATATTCGCATTGTAAAAGCCGAAGGGACTATAAGTTCTGCTTCTGATGTGGCCAACGAAATGTCGATGTACACACTTGCCCACGGTACAGGGACCACCACCGTCGGACTATCGGAGATCGTCGGAGCAACCACGCACGCCGCCGGCTACTCCTCCCCGTCAGGCCGTATCGGGACCAATGACAGCCCCAATCTCGACCTTACCCTCTGCACCGGCGCCCGTACCAACTCCAACGACCGTAGTATCGGGTATTTACGGCTCTGCTAATCAGCCAGTGCTCGTAGTAATGCCGGATGCTATGGTCTACTTCTCGCAACCCCAATAAAAAAAAAATAAACATCCCTTCCCTATTCCCCACCTACCGATACCGAATCTCCTATTGTGGACACACCATTCCCCTATCGCCAATGCCGTACCCCCCTCGGCCTCCCGACAATACCGTAAATTTTCTGTCGAAATCCATCCCGTCCCTCCTATCGTCAATACCGAATACCCTCTTAACGGAAACTCCAGTCCATTCCTACCGAATGCGTAAGCTTCCACCTTGATAACCGAAAACTCATAACAGTATCCCGTAATTTCCCTTATTGTAAATATTATCCCCCCCCCTCCCCCTGCGGTAAGCAGTACTCCATTCGCTAGTTCTTTCACTTGTAGATATTAGAAACCACAGGGTTACAGATCCATCACGACAACCCCATACGATTTCCGTAGACCAATAACAATTTGTAAACTCGAGAAATTGTGCATACATAAAATAGAGTAGTATAAACTAAGTAAGTTATTTAAGAAAGGAAAAGACTGATATGTATGATGGCAAAGACTGATTTCAACTACCTCGCTAAAGTATTTAAATCGTATATTTGGGAGTGGGTTCGTTACGCGAACTCACCTAGCATCCACTCATTGGTAAAATCACTTGTAGTAAAATCAGCATGTAACCAAGTGCCAGCTACATGCACAAATTACTGCACCAACACTTTACATAGGACTGTGTTTCCTTAGAATGTCGTACATTAAGCACAATACTACGAAGTGTCCCTTACTAAATTAGGAAAAATTTAAATTCAAGAATTTAGTCTGTAAGAATAACGCTGTATATAAAAATATTTTTAGCTTCTTTTTATAGATACAACCGTATTAATCACGACTGATCAATTGTACAGCCATAATGTAAGTAGTCATTGGTACTTATAGATGCCTAGTAGCGTCAAATAAATATTCATAGTTCATCAAGAGAACAAGAAGAAATGACAATTAAATGAAGTATTTAAGTAAAACTGTACATATGCGTAGGATAAGTACTAAGCTAGCTAGAAAGCGTGAAATACAAGCGATTAGCATAGATTAGGTTAGCATATAAGTTATTAGTTGCGTACCGAGTGAGCACGTCCCTAGTAAACCGCGAACTACGTAGCCGCGCTTCGGTTTAGTACGGGGGGAGTTTGTAACACCACATATTGTGTGCATTACACAATGTGAACGACAGCACATTACCTACCTATCTCACTCACTATACACGTACACACACACACATACATTATCCCCCTGGACGACACAGAGCAAGCGAGCTCTCATGCCCTGAAGCAGCTGAAGAGAACGCACAGCTGCCATCCCATAGAGCCTCGCATAGGTGGGAGCTGGCTGGTCTCGGCTGGGGTGCACTGAGCATGTCCTGGCGTCTCCTCTCCTTACTCCTGTCCCTTCGAACCAACCTAAGGAAACACACAAGAGATTAGAAACCAAGAAAATAAGTAAAATGGTATTAAAATGATACCCACCTGATTTTATGCCTTGAAAGGTATGAATAGATCCACCTTAGGCGGAGCGGCTGCTTCTCTAGACATGAAGGAGGCATGCAGCATACACCCTAGAAAACATAAAGAAGAGTTAGTCTACAGCAGACATGCACATTAAATTGGAACTCGCTTACCTGGTTTGGAGTGTTTGCAGAGGCAGGGTAGTCTCTCTGGTACAGCAACGTAGCTCATCTCGTAGCCCGCTCCCCCATAACAGCAGCAGCAGCAGCCTCTGAAGCACTCGCCAAACACCTAGAAACAACACAGCATTAGGAAGGGGAGATTACAGTGATAAACTAAACACTAATCTAACCTGATAATAGTGGCAGTGGATGAATGCAGTAGGAAGCCGTATTTAAACATAACCTCTTCGAGGTTAACCGTACCCACTGCTCCTGCTACAAGTACGCCGTCCTGGGTCTTGCAGCTCTCGTCTTCGTGCCCCTTCGTCGGCAACGTTGCCCAGATACCCCTCCTGTTGCATCCCTCTTCGCACTTCCTCGTCCTGGCCACTCGTCCTTCCTCGTCCTTTCCAACACCGTCTGCAAGCCATCGACTGCATGCCACATAGCGTGGCGTCACCGCGAGTAGACGCTCCCCTTTCCTCCTTCTCACTTCTCTTTCTCCCTCGCCAAAGCATGCGCTGCGCCCTCAGGCGGGCTCGGTACGCACTACCGAAACCCGAGGGTAGCGCCGCGGGAATGAAGGGACAACGAGTCCACTTCGTACTGAGCCACGTACACAGACGCTTCGTTTTCCTGTATCAGTTTCGTGCGAATACCAAAACCGCTCGTTCCGCTCGCGAATATAGCTATATATATAAACCGTTTACCGTGTGTGCCGACTTGTATCGTCGAAGGAGGACACACCAGATTCAAAAATAAAAGAGTAAGTTGCACAGATTATTATTGTGCTTAGTGCATACCCATATATACATATATATTTATATAGTTAATTTTTTGTAAAGCTTGCGCCGCGTGCGTGTCGAGCATCGCGTCGCCGCCTTTCCATGTGTATTTCGTCAGATATTACTTGAATGCGCGTCCCTGAGAAGTAGCTTCTTCCCCTCCCGACCATTTACCGTTTCCCACCGTACCGCGTGCTGACCATAGTTAGTTTATTGTATAAGTAATTTTATGTGTCGGTAGAATACTTGTATAATCGTGCTGCGAATTCACGCAGCTGGCGCGCAACTCTTGTATTTAGATTAAATAAAACCACAAGTGTTCATAGTATTACCCTAAATTCCGGTGCACGATTTATTTCAATCCTCGAATAAAACTATGTTAAATCCTGTATGTGTGGTGCAATAATCTTGGCTGAATTAGCTAAAATTATTGTCATAGTTTACTTAATACTAGTATTTCTATATTCAATTAATAAGAATTGTTTGTGTGGATAACTTACTTTAGTCATTAAGAATAATTTTTCTTTTGGGGTTTTTAGCTTCCAATCGAGTTTATTTTAATGGTAGTTGGGACAATTTTACGCATGGGTGTTATAGACAATTTATATAAAGCTAATTTGAAAACGGAAACCGAGACCGTGCACCAAGAAGAGGATACTGGTTTTGAAGATTTTTGAGAGTGGTTTCAAGGACTCATTCAAAGACTTGAGCCGATACTTTTCGAATTTTTAGAATTTTAGAAAGAGGGAAATTCTTACTACTTTTCCTTCTTCTCAGTCAAAGGAAAATATGTAAGAAAAACTGATATTTTCAAAATTTATTCAAGTCACACCTAACCAAAAGCAAGTCCTAATTATGAAGGAATTTAGAACCAGTGTACCTAATTGGGACACAATCACACGGTGAAGAAATAGTGCAAAAGGCTTTTTACCAAGCACGATTTTAAAGAAATGGATGACCCCAGGGACGGCTCAGGTAATGGCGCTGCGACTGCCGTAAATGCCACAGGTTCGGCGGAGTTAGTGAACACCATGGTTAATAGTTTTGCTTTACTCAATTCCACGAATGGCATTCCGATATTTGATGGAAGTAAAATACCGGTCAAAGATTACATTGAAGATCTCAGACATGCAGCATCAAATATACCTGTAACAGTGAAAGAACAATTCTTCAAGAATGTCATTCAAAGATTAAAAGGCGCTGCAAAAAGAAGTCTGAGAAATAAAACCATAACCACAATAGGTGATCTGATAAAACACTTGAGATACAGATTTGGTCCAGGAAAGAATTTCAGCTACTACGATAGTAAAATACACATGTCAATGTTCGCATGAAACAAGGAGATACCGTCGGAGATTTTTATGACGAAAGAAATATGCTGTTAAGCAGCGAAAAAGAGAAGAAAGAGGAAATGATTATGATGATCGGATGATGATACCGTTAAATTTCATGGTGGTGGATATTTTAATAAGAGGTTTACCAGGAAACCTATGGGAAAGAGTGAATTTGAATTATTCCAGACGTGACATATAATAGTAACCAATGGACCTACGGAACTCAGGGATATCCGGAACACAGGAGAAATTACAATCATGACAATCAACCTAGGTTCAGGGATAACTACAACAAATATGGAAAATTTCGAGACCCAATGTACATTGGATACATGGACCATGAACCCCGTGAGATCGAGGAGCCTTATGAACAATGTGGACCACAGTATGATAATTACATAGACAACGACACTCAAGAACCACTCTATGTAGGATACATGGACAGGGGACCAGATCGAACACACTACGAACCCAGGAAAGCCTATTAATTATGAAGTCAGAATGAAAATAGAGGTTATTATGGACACGACAGGGATCAATATGAGCATTGACACCAATTTGGACCAGGAATCTGATTTAATCAAGGACATTTTCAAAGGAATGATGATCACATGCCTAGGTTCAGTAATCAGTTGCCTAGAAATGACCAAGGCTATTCAATCACTATACGGGAAGGTATCCAAATCATCAACCCAAGCAACCGGACAAGCGCGATTTCACAAACAATTATTATGAAAGCAACGAGGCTTACAACGTCCAGGAGCGCTACAACTTCCCCCAGTAATGAGGGACATTTAAACTTTAATGGGGCTCGCCACGAGCAGGAAATGGCGGGCCAGAACACAAATCTACACCAAAATCAAAATATGCCCAGGATGGCCCAACAATATCAAGGACAAGGCCAAAATCAGTTCAATCAGTACAACGAAAGGAAAAATCAAATCCGGAGGCCCAGACAGGATCAGTCTGAGGAACAAAACAGGACAAAACAACCTGTATGGCAGAATCAGAAGACACAATATCAAAACCGCAACGCGGAGCAAGTGAAGAAAGTAATAACGATATCGAAGAGCCAGGAAAGGTCCACAGGATTGCGCCTTGCACGAGACATAGAGATGGAAATGAAGATGAAGAAAATGACGAGCCAACAGCCATCAGACTAAAAGTACCGGGAGGAAGAAGATCATGGCTAACATTCATGTTGGACAATGGGGCAACAGTCAACTTAATAAAAATTGATGTCTTGGACCCATATATAGAAGTAGATAGTGACCAAACATGCCTTTTTGGAGGAATTACTCCAGATATAACGGAAATCCTAGGTTTAGTGTACCTGAGCATAAGGGGAAAGCCATATAGGTTCCAGGTAGTACCAGATGATTTCCCGATAGCATGTAATGGTATGCTAGGAAGGAATTTTTTCAAGCAAGAAGAAGCCGTTATCTCCTATTATAATAATGCACTCATGATTAGTGGTGATGTGATGAATCCCATACCATTCCTAACTTCAGAAGAGCTCAAACAAGAAGGTTACGTACCAAGGCAAGTTTATGAAGAAACAAGCAATTCCCAAAAGGACCATGCGACTGCAGAAATGCAGGATAGAATATTACAAGTCAGTAAAGACAATCAACAAGAAACTACACAAAGGGTCAAATACATCATACCAAAGAGAACAAGACAAATAATAAAAATCAATCTGATAAGTACCAACCTGAAGGAAGGACATCTACCAAGAATAGACGTTGAAAACAAGGACGTATTTTTATGAGAGGGAGTAGTAATGAATGAACACATTGCATGCAAGGTGATGGTCATAAATACCAGCCACCAAAATGTGACGATAGAAGTAGACCCAAAGGAAATACTTGAATTTGAAGTGAATCCTGCATTTCTAATGCACACGGAAAGTGAATTGGATGTGGAAATCATTGTCAATAAAATAACGAGGCTAGAAAAAGTGAAGAGCGTAATAAAAAGGGAATACATGAATCAAGAAGAATCGGATATAGTAGACAAGATAGTCGAAGAATACTATGATCGATTTTTATTACCAGGGCACAAGCTGCCTTGTACAGATAAAATACAGCATTCAATACCTATGGAAAATGACTTGTCTATCAATGTAAAATAATACAGAATTCCACCCGCACACATGAAAGTAGTGAAGGAAAGTGTTAAGAAAAAGTTAAAGGACAAAACAATACAACCTTCGAACTCACCGTACAACTCACAAATATGGATAATCCCAAAGAAACCCGATAGGAAGGGAAATCCAAGATGGCGCATGGTGATAGATTTCAGAGAATTAAAGAAGAAAACCATAGGGGATGCTTATCCATTACCAAACATAGCCGATATTATGGATCAGCTAGGCGGAGCAATGTATTTCTCAGTCTTTGATCTAGCAAGTGGTTTCCAACAAATTCGTATTAAACCTGAAGATTGCTACAAAACAGCCTTTACAACGAAGAATAGCCATTTCGAATATACCAGAATGCCTGAAGGTTTAAAAGGGGCAACCGCCACATTTCAAAGATTAATGGACAATATATTCAGGGGACATCAAAACGTAGAAATGATACTGTATTTAGATGATACGAGGGTAGTTCAATAAGTCTTTAGAATAAAGTATAAAAACAATTTTTTTTGGGTAAATTTTTTTTTATTTTTCAACATAATCTCCTTGGAGCTCTATACACTTGGTCAATTGCTTTTTAAGTTTTTTTAATCCTTCAGAAAAGTGCGTTTTCGGAAGTTCCTCAAAATAAGCACTTACAGAGGCAATGACGTCTTCGTTGTCCATAAATCTCTGTCCACCGAGCCATTTTTTCAAGTTTGGAAATAATAAAAAGTCACTGGGGGCTAAATCTGGTGAATACGGTGGGTGTTCGACCAATTCGAATTTTAGTTCTTCAATTTTAGCCATTGAAACGAAGCATGTGTGAACTCGGGCGTTGTCGTGATGAAAGAGAATTTTTTTTCTCGCCAAATGTGGTCGTTTTTTTTTAATTTCTTCTTTCAGCTGCTCTAATAATGATGCATAATACTCACCAGTAATTGTTTTACCCTTTTCCAAGTAGTCAATAAGTATAATTCCACGTACATCCCAAAAAACTGTAGCCATAACCTTACCAGCTGACTTTACGGTCTTTGCCTTCTTTGGAGCTGGTTCGCCTGTGGAAATCCACTGTTTGGATTGTTCCTTTGTCTCAGGAGTGTAGTGGTGTATCCATGTTTCATCCACAGTCACAAATCGACGAAAAAATTCCTCAGGATTCCGACTTATGCGCGCCAAAAGAGCCTCAGAGGCGACCACTCTATTGCGTTTATTCTCAGCTGAGAGCAAACGCGGCACCCATCTTGCCGATAGCTTTTTCATGCCTAATTTTTCATGTAGAATTGAAACAACTGCACCTATAGATATCCTTGTGGCCTCAGCTAACTCACGCACTTTTAATCTTCTATCCTTCAACACCATATCGTGGATTTTATTGATGATTTCGGGAGTAGTTGCTTCTACGGGCCTTCCTGAACGTGGTTCGTCACTTATTGATGTACGACCACGCTTAAATTCATTTACCCAGTTATAAACCGTTGCTAAGGCAGGGGCAGATGTGCCATGAACTGAGTCCAATTCATTTTTTATCTCATATGGAGTTAAACCCTTTAAATGAAAATGTTTAATTACCGCTCTGAACTCGTTTTTTTCCATTTTTCTTAACAAGCAATTTTTTTTTTTCAATTGGTTATAAAAACACGTAAACTCAGAAGATGTGGACTGTGACTGCACCATATATCTAGTCGGGAGTGGTGCTGACTGAAAACAGATGATTTGGAGCGATTCGCGCGCCATCTGTTGGTCATTCTAAAGACTTATTGAACTACCCTCGTATAATTGTGTATTCACGAGATTTAAAACAACACTATGATCGAATAATGAGATTAATGGAAAGACTCATAATAAGTGCAAAAGGTTTGTAACCAGATCCGGAAAAAAGTCCGCAGTAAAGAACTTACCAAGACCCAAAAATGTTAAAAATATAAGAGAAATCCTGGGCCTGGCAGGCTATTATCAAAAGTTCATTAAAGACTTTGCAAAAGTAGCAAAACCCTTAAGCGAACTACTAAAAAAGGAAAAAGAATTCGAATGGCAAGATGAACATGATCAAAGTTTCGAAGCAGTCAAGAAACCCCTATGTGAAGCACCCATTCTGCAATTCCCCGATTTTGAAAAAGTATTCACCTTAATCATGGATGCATCAAATTTTGCGATTGGGGTGTCCCCAATGAAAATTCACGGCAAAAAAAAACTCAGTCAACAAATAGACAATTTTGACCACCCAGTCCAATATTTGTCCAGAGTACTGAACAAAGCCGAGATAAACTACAGCACCACGGAGAAAGAGTGTTTAGCAGTAGTGTATGCCTTGTACCAATTCAGACCATACCTACTGTGTCGAAAATTTATTCTGGTAGTTGCTCATGAGCCTTTGAACTGGATGTACAACAGGAAAGATCCAGGACAGCAACTAATGAGATAGATGTTCAAATTTTCGGGATATGAGTACACATTCAAGTACAAACCAGGCAAACTCAACAAGAACGCAGATGCATTATCAAGAAACCCACCCGAATAGCTACCCTCAGAGGTAGCTATTCGAGGCGAGGCTCCTCTCTCTCTCGCGCGCGTCTGCTGGGTGCATCTGCTCGTGTTTTGGCTCCTGCATTTACACCGCATTCTGCTGCCTCCTGCGTCTGTGAGCCGGTCTGTTGTGGTGCCTGCACAGTGGAACATTCTAACTATAGCTGTGATAATAAATCACAGCTTCCACTGGTCCATCGGCACGGCTTTCAACATCCAAGCAGCAACACCCGGCCAGGTGTTTTTTGAGGTTAAGTGAGGTGAATACGGCAGAGTGGCGAGAGCCAAGCACGAAGCATAAATAATCTAGAAGTACCACTTCATTCTGGACACACAGCACGCAGCGCCATACTATCAAGGCGCCATCTGCCGACTCGAACTGCAACTACGTGATTACCGAGGCGACACCTGCTGCATCCTAGACACACCATCATTACCTTCCACGACTCATCTTTGTCGCCACTAACACCATGGTCGACAATTGCGCCATCTGCGGGGAGGTTCCTAGGAGCAGCAACTCGCTACGTAAGTGCTGCATATGCAATATTACATACCATCCGGCGTGCAAGCCTCTTGCAGTGCTTACCCGCGTACAAAGAAGTGCACTACAGCTTCAAACTAAAGCGGTAGCGTGCCAGGCATGCATCGACTCGAAGAGGTCGATGTTCGAGTCGGCAGTCACGCGCGCGACGAACGTCAACAACAACATGAGTGGGAAAGAGAAGGAGCTAGCCGCGTCCACTCCGGCCAATAAAAGGCCTGCAACAGCTGCTCGCACCAATCAGGCGAGCAAGGCCGCGTCCACCAACTCCTCACTCTCTCCGTTGCAGGGGCTAGGCCCCGCCCCCACCAGCAGCCTACTCCGGTTGGCCGCGCAGTCTCCTGTGACGTCACTAGGCCCGCCCATTTCCAGCACGGGAGCAGAGCACAGCGGGGAATCCCCGAGTGACGTCACGGCCAAGAGTGCGGACCGAGCTAATAATACTTCGCAGTCCTCCTTCTCCAAAAATAATAGCAGTATTATTGACATAAATGCGTCCGTCATCCGTATGCTAGATAGCACCGCGTTAAAAAAGGGAACAACGGTCTCCTGCCTGGTGGAGTACGCGAATTCTACTTCAAGAAACATTGACAATGCACTTGCTAGACATTGCACCTCTATTGAAGGCAGATTGGAGGCAATTGTAAATAGGCTAAATACGTTACCAGCAGTACATACTTTGGCACTTTCAATTGAATCCAAGCTGCAAAAAATTGAGGAAAAACTGTCGAAACAACACTCCCAGCTGGAGGAGATGAAAAAGGAGAAGCAAGTGCTTTGTCAAGAAATAGATGATCTAAAAATTAAAAATAAAAAAGTACATGATAATAACGTCGAAACGAACATTTTGTTGACCAATACAGAGGTAAATTATAACATGTTAATTGAAAAAATCGATAATCTAGAGCAGACAAATCTTGAGTCACAGACTAAATTTGATAATTTTATATTAAACACTTTTGAAAACGATTTTCTAAATTTAACAAATAAAATCATTAGAGTTGAATGTGACAACAAGGAAATAATAACAAAAATAGAAAAAATAATAACAAAAGAAGATTTTACCTCTGTATATACTACTACTATCGAGAAAATTGAAAGAAATGTTGAGAACATCCAAAAAGATAACCAACTCATATTAAATAAAATTGAATTCCAAAAAATCGCAATACTCCCCAATACACAAAACAATACCGTTTCTCTGATAAGTACAAAAAAATGTAATAATGTTAATAATGCGTCTGCTACAAATAGTACCTTACACGACAATTATAGATATATTGATATAAGCGACACAATTGACAATTGTAAAAGCAATAATGACGGGTTTATCCAAATTGTAAATAGTAGAAATAAAACATCTAGTCGTTTGAATAAGTACAATATCGACAATGCTGATACTGCAGCATCACCTGCACGAAGCACGCGGGTGCAAACGATTGATGGGGGGACAATGCACAGTAAAAATATTAAAAGCGGTAATACGGAGCTCATTTTTTCAAAAATTTTCGACGGTGATGTCTCTAAGTGTGTTGACGTCGCACACGCGATACTGTGCCGTGTCCTACCATCAACACGAAAAATTGATATAATAGGCACACGCCTGCTTAGGTCAGAAGAATCGACAGCTGCGGCATTAGCAGATACAAATAGCGAACGTAGACGGTCACCATGGGTTGTTACCCTTTCCAGCAGTGCGTTAGGCGAGAAAATAATGCGAGCCAAAAAGCTTATCACTGGCTTTCATGCTAGAGATGTCGACATTGCAGCTCTTGACCAGGACACAAGGGATGGGATTATAAATGGGAAAATTTTTATAAATGAATTGTTAACAAAAGAATGTTTTATTAAATATAGAAGTCTCAAGGCCCTTGCGAAGAGACTTAATTTTAAATATGTTTGGCATAGAGGGGGCCGTTTCCTGGTGAAGAGGCACGATGGCGACGTCTCTCATGAATTTTCATCTGCGGCTGATTTACAGACAATAGTGGCATCATATGCCATTAATCAACCATCTCAAACTGTAAATACTGTAAAAAAAACCGTTGATAATGAAATCGTAATTGATAAAAATGTAATTCCGTCAACTGCTGCAAAAAATTGACTATCCGCAGACACTGCTTGGGGGGTTCACTGTAAGGGACTGAGGGCAGGTTGTGTCAATGTTACCTCACTGGTGAGGTACATTGGCATGATTAAACAACACCTTTCGGCTCGTCCTGCCTACCATCTCTTTGGGGTTGCTGAGTCGCACCTTGACCCTGATGTTGGGAGTGATCTCATTCAGATCGATGACTACTCACTACTTAGACTTGATCGCAACAAACTAGGGGGCGGGCTAGTCCTGTACATTCATAACACTTTCAAGGCCAATTTACTATGCAGCTCTCCAACAACACAGGAGGGCAGGCCATTTATACCGGAATATTTAATGTGCAGTGTTCAACAGAGCAGCCTTCCCCCCGTCTTTGTTGCTTTAATATACAGACCACCACACGTACCGTTTTTACAGGGCTCAGACTTAATAGACAAACTAACGATACATACTCAAGACTTTAGTCACAAAATTATTATGGGAGATCTGAATGCGAACCTACTCGGAACGTCAGCCGATGCAAAATTTGTTAGGCGGTTGGCTGATGATCTTAACCTTCAAATAATTGATCATAGTGCTACTCATCATCTCACGGATTCTCACATGTGGATTGATGTGATCTTGACAGATAATAATGACATTGTACTGAGCAGGGATAATCGGCCGGCGCCTTTTCCCAGTCATCATAACATCATAGAGGTTGAGATTGGGGTCGAAACTGCTGCATCCCCTGTGGTTGAATCTTTCAGCTACAGGGATTTTAAATCGATCCAGCAAGACGACCTCCTGTCTCACCTAGCTGACTGTGATTGGTCGCGGATCGATGGTTCCGCGGCGGGTGTTGACAGTCAATTAGAGTGCCTCAGTGTCAACCTCATGGCTGTGATAGATAAAATTGCACCGTTAAAAGAATTCACGCCGAAAAAGAAAACAAATCCACCATGGGTTGATGCTGAACTAATACATCTTTACAAAAAACGTGACTCCGTACGAAGACGCTATGCGCGGACCAATGACGACAGACTGTGGCGGGAGTATCAGGGCCTTGCAGCTGAAGCTGAATTACGAACGAAGGAAACAAGGGAAAGATTTTTACGAAATAAAATTTCTGAAGCGATTGATAATAAGAAAGATATCTGGAAAGAGCTCAAGGCTCTGGGCCTTCTGCCAAAGACAAGAGAGGAGCTTCATGGTTTCTCACCGGAAGAGCTCAATGCCCACTTTGCAGGGGTGTCGATCTCCCAAAATGAGGGTGATGAAGAACTTGACAACATCCTGACCACTGCCAGTGATGACGGTTTTGTTTTCCGAGAGGTCAGCTTCTCGGACGTGGTTCTGGCTGTTGCCCACTTCTCATCACAAGCCAGAGGGGAAAACGGCATTCCCCAAAGTATAGTGGCTAAGGCTCTTCCGTTTGTGGGAGATCATATTGTTAAGATCTTTAACTCCTCTCTGTCCAGTGGCATTTTTCCGGGAACTTGGAAGGGAGCTCAGTTGGTGCCTTTGAAGAAGAAGCCTGTCCCATCTACGGTGTCAGATTTCCGACCAATTGCCCTACTGAGTTTCCTTTCTAAGGTCCTTGAAAAAATAGTACACAACCAAATAACTGACTTTTTACGAGAAAATAATACTTTGGACCGGATGCAGACCGGTTTTCGACAGAATCACAGTACACAGACAGCACTACTAAAACTGACGGAAGACATAAGATCAGGCATTGACAACAACATAAAACTATTGACTATTTTGTTAATGTTTGATTTTAGCAAAGCATTCGACACCGTCTCACACACTAAACTGCTGCGTAAGCTGATGCGCATGGGATTCTCCAGGAGTGTTCTCCTGTGGCTTAAGTCATATATTGTGGGGAGATGACAGAAAGTCGTCACAATCACAAACGGGGATTCAGGTTGGCTAACCACCAATCTTGGCGTTCCACAGGGCTCAGTCCTGGGACCCCTGCTTTTCAGCCTGTACATAAACGACTTACACGACGCACTCGACTTAGATGGTGTTGAACACATACTTTACGCTGACGACTTGCAAACCTACATACAAGTGACCCTGAAGTGTCTTCGTGATGGTATCAGTCGCATGTCGGCTGTAGCACAAGCAGTGTCGAACTGGGCAACGTCAGCTGGCCTGCGCCTCAATGTCGGCAAGACAAAGGCGATCATTTTTGGATCTGATCACAACATCAAACAGGTTCAGAACCTTGACTTGCAAGGCATTGAGATACAGACCGGCGTACATGTTCCCTTTGTCGATACAGTCACCAACCTCGGGGTGGTGATGGACGGAAGGTTGACATGGAAGCCGCAACTGAATGAGGTCAGTAGAAAAGTAAATAGAGCTCTGTATAGCTTAAAACTTTTCCGTTCAAGCACCACAGAGATACTGAGGAAGCAGCTGGCATGTGCACTGGTACTACCTCACTTAGACTATTGCTCAGTGGTTCTTCTTGACGTGTCAGGGGAGCTCCAGACACGACTACAACGTCTACAGAATGCATGTGTGAGATACATATGTGGTGTTAGGCGCGATGAGCATATCACCGCCTACAGGAAAAAACTGGACTGGTTAGATCTGAAGGTGAGGAGGGAGTATTTTATGGGGCTGCTGCTTTACAAAGCGGTTGTCATGCGGCAGCCACCATATCTTACTGCCCTCTTTGAAAAAAACCAGGCCAGGACTTCAAGTAGGGGTGGTATGAAAGAGTTCTCGGTTCCGGGGTCGCGCACCGATAAGGGCCTTTTCTCATTTAGAGTTCAAGGTGCGCACCTCTGGAATTCGCTCCCGAGCAGTGTGAGGTGCCTGCCATCTTTTTGTAAATTTAAAACGGCGTTTAGCAGGCACCTTAAGCAATTACATGGTGAAGAGAATGTATAGAGGTGACTCGGATATTTATTTAAGCTATTTATTTATTTGAATTATTTATTTATTTAATTTATTTATTTATTTAAATTTATTTATTTATTTATTTAATTTAATTATTTATCTGGTTTATTTATTTATTCACCATTTTATTTATGCGGTATTATTTTTACCTTTAGTAGAAAGGATACCGTATCATTTGTACAGGTTACACCCGCTTGCTGCACCACAAAAACACAATAACAAACTGCTGATGAGAAGCAATTTTTAAAGCTTGACCATGATACTCTAAATGCATGTATTAAAACGCACTACGCATATATATGCCCATCAGGAGGACCCCGCAAAGAAGTGTCAACGCCAGAAGACTGTGAAGTCACAATGTTGTTAAACCCAAGCATTGAAGGCCTAAAACCATGTGATGTACGGTACAAATACGACCCTGCAGCCCAATGGAACTTTATTTAAGTGTAGATGGATCATGGCTGCACTCGACGGTAAAAGAAGAACTGATAAGAATAACATGTTCAGGTAAAGCAGACCTAACTGTAAAAATAAACGGTGTGGGAATTGTAAGACTGGCTACAGGTTGTGTAGGAAGAACCAAAGAAGTGGCACTAATCAATGAGGAAAATAAGAGAATGAAGCAGCAGTACATTTACAAACCTGAAATGAATTTAGAAATAAATCAAATCTACCCAAAGTTAAAAGAAACAGAAGGAATTTTGAACTTCTCTATAAACACCAAATCAAAAGAAGTAACTTTCTGGAAAGACAAAGGACAATCATTGTACCAAATAATAGACCAAATGAACAAAATAGTAGAACACAAAAGAAACTAATTGTACTAATACTCTTATGTACGGGGGGTTAACACTTCAAGTCATGCTTATTCTCATAATAACAACAATAATCATATGCATTAAAAATAACACGGGGATTTTATGTCTCAAATGGAGGCAGCACGAATACTCATTACCCAGACACGCTACCATTCAACCCCAAACACACCCCGAAACCATAACAATAGAACCCAACACAAGTGAAGAGACTGATGACTCGCCCAACAAATCCAAAACACCGAAGCGAACATTATTATTCCTAGCATCTAGAAGAACGAAATCAAACGAAGAAGAAATCGAACTATAATATACGGTTTCAAATCCATTTTTACCGCATTAACTAACCATACGCTATATACATAGAAACAACTCAATTCACTAAAACACTACAACGTAACAATCAACACATTAAAATCATTTTTAGGACGGACCAAGGCAAAATCATGAACCCAAGACCAATTGCTGTAAAGTAGGAACGCCAACTACAGTGGAAATCAAACACAACAGCATGGAACCAACCACCAACAAAATTACAATCAGGTTCAAAACTGAAGAAGAAGCAAGAAAATCAACCAAACTCAATGGTTTACCTACAACATCAATAACAAGAAGAGTACAACGACCCAAATGTAACCGAAGAACCTTAGAACGTCCAAGGACTCAAAATGATCATGATCTAACAACCATAAACCCACCATACTCTCACGGAACCATAAAATCACAAGTTTATCTTAATAAGTCAGATAGATTAAAGAATGACAAAACACGGCTATTCTGTACTCTACCATGGACCGGTGCTGACAGGGAAAAAGATGAAATTTTTTTCAGGCCCTTCGCAGAGTTTGGACCAATGATCATCATACATAATTATGGAGGAGCGCATTGAAAAGCTTGGCTCTCGAACTTTAATTTCCTTTTTTCATTTTTATGCTAAGATGAAAAATAAGAATATTTACCTAGAATTAAAAA
This sequence comes from Gastracanthus pulcherrimus, assembly GCA_949152435.1. Taxonomy (NCBI): domain Eukaryota; kingdom Metazoa; phylum Arthropoda; class Insecta; order Hymenoptera; family Pteromalidae; genus Gastracanthus; species Gastracanthus pulcherrimus. Next base: position 63,127,554 of record OX424575.1, read on the forward strand.
CCGCTGCTAACTGCTTTAGCACAATGCTTTTTCAAAGAGATTTAATACACAAACATTTATTGAATTTTTACATTGATAAAAGTAGTTTTAGGAATAATCGACAATGTTATAAAAAATGGTATAGACAACACTACACTCCAAAAATAAATAAAAATTGTGAATTATTAGCTTATAAAGGCTCTAGCTGATTAACAGTGTTAAACTTATCTTTACAGTATCGGTATTTTTAAATATTTTTTCTCGATTTGTATTACAAAAATGTAATTTTAAGATTTTTTTCGACCCCCCACATCACCCGTCTTATAAGTTAGAATTTTAAAATTTAAAGCATTTTTTGTACTAATTCACATAGGTTATAAAATTAAAAAAAAAAATTATGTTCCTTATTTGCTTTTTTATGTGTATGAATTTTTTCAGAAGTTTTAAAAAGCTGCGCGTTACTCAAATTTCCGAAAAAAATTTTTTCCTTATTTTTTCACTATTTTTCACACTTAAAATGGGTCATACAAATCTTTTTACGTTTTTCTTGCATTATTTATGTTGTACTCTACTTTTTTTAAACTTATATCCATATAAAAAGTCAGAAGAATTGCCTCAATAACCTAAAAAGACCGCCGTCACCGCCACATCATGCTTACTTGTAAAACTAGTTCTTTTTTCAGTCGGTAGGTGGCTTAAACATAAAAAACTTTAATCTATAACTGAATTGTCACAAGAAATTTATATATACGACGATGTTTTTTTTTAAATTTAGATTTTTTTATGATTAAATCATAAATCTATTGGTTACGTATTTCTCCGGTTTATTGTAGCAACTACAATGGGTTCAACCTGGAAAATGAAATGCATAAATCCTTTCTCTCGAAAGAATCACTCTACGTCTAAAGATCTGTTTGACGTTCCTTCAACTTTTAGAAGTATATTTCCGTTTGTACCCGAAGAAGCGAAAATATGTGGTACATGTCGTAGGCAAATTTACAAACATAAAGCAGATTTACCTATTTCGGATACAAAAAAAGCTAACATAAATTGTTGTGATGAATATCATAAAGCTGGCGTAACGGTTCTCGAACAAATTAAAAGAAAATTTTCTAATACTATATCGAAGCAAGATAGAATTCAGCTACTCACTCTTGCTCCCGATTTTTGGTCTCGTAATGATTTAATCAGAGAGTTTGGTTGTACTGAATGGGAAGCTCGAGAAGCAAAAGAGTTAGTAGCTGTAAATGAGTTTTCTCAGTTCCTGAAAAAAACGCGGCAAAGTACTTTCGGTGGAAACTACAAATTTAGTTAAAAGTTTTTATGAAAAGGATGACATAAGTCGAATTATGCCAGGCTTGAAAGATTGCATATCCGTAAAGCAGGACAACGGCAAACGAGAACACGTTCAGAAAAGATTACTTCTTGGCAATTTAAACGAAATCTATTATTTATTTCAAAAAGAATACGAACACGTTAAAATTGGGTTAACAAAATTCATACAATTGAGACCAGTACACTGTGTTTTAGCTGGAAGCAGTGGTACACACAATGTATGTGTATGTGTACATCATGAAAACGTTAAGCTCATACTAGAAGCTGCTGAGCTAGGGTGCTTAACGAAAAATAGTAAACTATATCTTACAAATTATCATGACTGTATTCAGGCAATCGTTTGTAAAAATGCACGTGATGAGTGTTTCTTGGGTGACTGTCTAAATTGTCCTAATACGTCTGCATTACGAGAACATTTGCTTGAATGTTATGATAAAAATAATGTTTTTGAAATTCAATTTGAATCGTGGTTTCAAACAGATCGGTGTACGATAGCTTCAAAAAGTGAGAACGTTTATGACTTTCTCAACACGCTGGGCGACAAATTAATGAAATTGAAGACTCACGATTTTTTTGCTAAGAAACAGTCACAGTATGTGAATAAATTGAAAGAAAATCTTCAAGTAGGGGAGTTTATTGTCTGTTTTGATTTTGCGGAAAACTATGCATTTGTAGTACAGAATTCTACGCAATCTTTCCATTGGAATAATAACCAGGCAACTATTTTTACAGTTGTAATTTATTACAAAGAAAATAGTGATCTTAAACATGTAAGCATTGCTGTAATTTCTGATAATCTAAACCATGATACTGTTGCGGTTTATGAATATCAAACAATTGTCATACTTTATCTGAAATCTAATTTCGTAGTTAAAATGTATTATTTAACGGATGGAGCAAGTTATCATTTAAAAAATAAGAATAATATGCAAAATCTTCTGTTTCATGAAAAAGATTTCGAAATCTCAGCGGAATGGCACTTTTATGCTACCGCGCATGGCAAAGGTGCATGTGATGGTATCGGTGCGAACTTAAAAAGAGGTGCAAAACGTGCTAGTCTACAACTTTCATCCAAAAATAGAATTTTAACAGCCAAAAGTCTTTACAAATGGGCTAAAAATTATTGCAAAGAAACTAAAGTATTTTATAGCAATAAAGATGATTATGAAAAAACTGTTTTAGAACTCAAACCAAGATTAGATAATGCTAAATCTATACCAGGGACTTTACAGTATCATGCTTTTATTCCATTGAATCAAAACACATTCAAACTACAGAAAACGTCTTTAAGTTCTAAATATCAAATCTTTCCAAAGAAAGACACGAAGAAAACAGAAAATAATGTATCCAAACCCGCAACAAAGACAAAGAAAGCCACGAAGCTAAACACTTTGAAAGCCTCTTTGAAAGCCAAAGAAACAAAAAAACGATTAATAAAAACAAAAAAATAACTAAATATAACTAACAGGTTTAAAAGAAATTATAAGGTAGCAAAATATGAAAAGGAGGACCGAATCCAGCGGCCACCGTCGAGCGCGAAGTCACGCGCCTTGCCGCTGCGCGCAGTACTTCAACTTTTCGGCGTTCTATTACTCACTGAAATATAATCGGGTACTCTGGGCAAAAGAACTTTTTTTATGTAAAAAAAACCTCAGGTTTCGACTAAAAGTATTAAAAAAAATATTAAAAATAGACTTTTCGAGATATAACACGTTTTGTGTTTTTTTTAAGGAAAATGGAAAATTTTTGAAAATTTGACCACACTATTGAAAAGCTGAGGAAAAAATACATCGAAATAGTTTATTGGATATTTTTTATATATTTTTTTTCATACCGCAAACGCGAGTTGAAAACAACAGTATTAAGCGCTCGCGCGCCGCGCTAGGAGAGTTGACGTGATTCGCCCCATATGTAAAATATTTTGATAAAACCACTGTATTTTCTCTGAATTGTTTTTCAAACTTTAATTTAATCCCGGCGAACATCATATTTATGAATCCGGCTAAAATTTTAGAAGAATATTCTTCAAAGTATTTAGAATAAAAAAGTTTATTTTGTTTTTGAAACTATTTTCAACAACTTTATTATTAAAGACCATTACACGTAAAATTATTGTATAACTAGTGTTTGTTTTGGGGGCCTGCGGCTGCTCAGTCGGTAGAGTGTCGGATTCCCACGCCGGTGACCCGGGTTCGAATCCTAGTCTCTGCCGATTGATACAAGCACCTCTGTAAAAATTACATGTGCTTTGTTTACAAACACACGTCAGACCCCTGTCGTCGATTAGCACCACATGGGAGAACAACATGGCGACGTTAAAAAAAAAAAAAAAAAAAAAAGTGTTTGTTTTGAACAAAATCATAAATCAATAATGTTTTATTTTTATAAAGTAATAATAAGTTTTAGAGAAAAACAAAATGCGCACTTTTTTGTATATACTTTAAAAAATATATTCTAAGAATTTTATCCGGGTTCAAAAATTAGGTGTGTGCCAGGATGACTTCCCTCGTAACCTTATTTTTATTCATATTTATGGGAAGAAGATAGAGCAAACGCTAAAATACTTTAATTTAAGAAAAAGAAAAATTTTCTACAAAACGTGTTATAATATAGAAAAACATGACATTTTAGGTTGGTTTTGTTCAAATTCACCACCCTTTAAAGTAGCCATTTTGAGAAAACTCTCTCACTGTCCCATATGTGAGTAATTTTATTGAATATTATGTGAATAATATTGAAAATAAAATAATATACTATATTAATAATATTGAAGACACGTTGAAAACAAATTGATGTATAAAACTTGCAGCAACAGTTATACATCAAATAAAAGCAAACCTGTGTCCCTATATGGTAACAATTTGGTGACAAGCATTTGCAATCAATTTTACAGCACACAGCACATTGACATAAATCCTTGATATTCGTAATTTCTTGAGCGCGAGTTGGAAGCAAGTTGTTAAGAAACATTGCACATAACTATTGCCGTCATTTTGTCACGGTATGCTTGGCTAATGGGGTAGAGACACCTTAAACAAAAAATTGGTATTCTCTATTCGCGAAAAATTAGGTGTACGTTTTTTGTTTGTGGGTTCAAGGTTTATATCGCTTTGTGGTTTATTTTAAGATTAAAATATAAACTATCAAAACTGGAAGTATTATACTTTCAAAATGTCGAAAACTCATGTCGGTATTATACATAGTTTTCGTCATTATATTTTTTGTGTATTATACATTATTATGTATTATACGTTCCCAACCCAGGGTATTTCTAATGACTTATTTCTAATAGAAATACATTTTAATAAAGCATAAGAATGCTTTTATGAGTGATGGTGACCACCAATTGTGATTACATAAGATGCATAATCAAAATTTAAAATCGTGTATCGTTTACAAAACTAACTTAAAAGAATTATAATATATATATAATTTGTAAGGAAATGGCGCCTACTTTATGAATAAGTGCACAATTTTTACTTCTGTAATGTTTAAATTTACAATAACTTTGTTTCGCAATAATTAAAAATTAGAGAAATGTATTTTTAAAGAGAAACCACTATAACGTGACAGTAAGATAAACTAAATGGAAGAAAATCACGTAAGTTTTTTGGATATACACATTTTTTGACATACCAAACGTTTCAATTAACAATAATAATTTTTTTAAATTTTAACAATATTTGAAAATTCAAAATGGTATTTCTTTAACAAAAACAACTTAAAAGTAATTGTAAAATACAACAATCGAAACCAAATGACATGAACTTGACATATATATGCATCTTTTTGAAATATCAAACGTATAAAATGACGATAAATTTTCTTTAATACTTCTACAAATTTTAAATATTAAAAATCACAATTATTTCACAAAATAAACTATAAGGACATTTTAATACACACTAATCGAAAATAAATTACATCGATTTTACAAATTTATGCATATTTTATGCATCTAACCCATAAAACAATAAAATAAAATTTTTTGCTTATTGAACTTTTTTTCAAAATTTTTAACTAAGTACTACAGTTATATCTGTAAAATGTCAGCCCGAAATAAGGTGGCCTTCGAAAGTTACGGTGACCAGAAAATTTGACCACATACATATACACACACACACACACACAGACACACATGCATACACACATACACCGAAATACACACACGCACACACACAGAGACACACATACATACATAGGCACACACACGCACCGAGACACGAACTAACACACAGCCACTCATGCATGCTCATACACACACAGCCACACACATAGCATGCAAATACACAAACACACATATCCACGCAAATACACAAACACACATGTGCACATAGGCTCACACACAGATTCACACACACTCATACGCACACGGAGACACACGGACAAACAGGCACACAAACACACACACACATACATGCACATACACGTAGACACGCACGCACAGACGCACACCTGCCCAAACTCACAAATTCACATAGACACATGCACGCACATACACAAACCTAAAAAGCACACACACATACACGCGCACAGCCACACACACTCACATACACAGACACACACACCCACTCACACACACAAACACACAGACATCAGGATGAACACACTTACATTCGCGCACAAACACACACAGACACAGACAACCAGATGAACACACACACTCATACGCGCACAAACACACACATAGCTACTCACACATACACATACACACACATACGCGAACATGCACGTAGTCACGAACACACAGACACACACTCAGACACACAGACAACCAGATGAACACACTCATATATGCGCACAAACATACACATAGATACGAATACGTAAACATACACACACACATACACGCACATACACGTGGCCACGAACACACAGACACACACACATGCACACACACACAAACACACACACGGACACATAGGCAGACACAGACCCATATACACATACACAGCGACACACATACGAGTATATACATAACACACACAAACCCTCAGACACACATATACACACAGAATTACACATACACACACAGACTTACACAAACATACACAGACTTACACATACATGGACACATAGGGTCTCACACACAGACACATACACACACACACACACATACACACACACACAGACAAACAGACACATACACCCACCCTCACACACATAGACACGAACAGACACATACACCCACCCTCACACACATAGACACGAACAGACACATTCACACACACACATACACGCACGCATAGACATGCACACACAGAGACACACACGCAGAGACACACATACACTTACACACAGCCACATACATACGCACACACATACACACATGCAGACCTACAAATATACACAGGTACACACAGAAATACACACACACACAGATACACAGACACACACACGCACGTACACGTAGGCACTCACAGCCACGCTCAGAGACACACGGACAAACGGGCACACACAAACATAAACAGACACACCCATACACCACGCACCGTTAGACACGCACATACACACATGGAGATAGTCACTCACACACATACATACACATAGGCACGAACATACACATACACACACACACTCACACATAGGCATACACACGCAGACACACACAGCACACACAGATACACGGACACACAGACGACACACATACACACACCCATAGGCACGCACACATATACACATACAAGGACACACACCCACACCGACACACATAGATACACACAGATACCCATGTAAAGAAAACACACACTCACATACACTCACACACACAGACACACACATACACGGACACACACATATAGACACGCACACACACATATACGAACGCACACATACACTCACGTGCATATATTCAAACACACACACATGCACACACAGACACACACCTGGATACGCACACACACACACACACAGACACACACATACGAAGACAGACACACACATACGAAGACAGACACACACATACATGCACATAGGGAAGTAAAAAAATTATTTAATTTCTTTATTTATTCTTTTACTTCGGCGAAGCCTTTTGAGAAATATAATCCCCGTCGAATTAGATTATTCAGCTAGGCAATATTTCAAAATGGTTGTCTCGCCGAATAGTATCTCTCAAAATTACTTTTCTAACGCGCTATCTTTAAAACTTTATAAGCGAGCACGTGCGCGTCCTCCACTAAAATCTGCTTAAATGTATTTTCCCCAAAATGTAGCAATATTGTGCGATGGTTTCAACAGTATTTATACTGCCGGCTGACAACGCTCAATGATTCAATGGTAGTGAAAGTTCTATATACTTCTAACAAAATCTCATCCGTCTTTTAGTATAAGTACCTTTGTGCTAGGCCATCGCGAGCCAGCCATCGTCATGAGTTCAGACGTCCGCCACATCACCGCGAAAGTCGCGATATATATATATATATACATATATGGGCCATTGTTTGGGAAGCGGACACCCCCCGCTGTCCAAAATTGTGGGTCAGCTAAAAAATCGTGTGTGGGCTTAAAATTTTCCTCTCCACCTCTAGTTTACGATGCAGTGTAGTCTTTTTAAAAATCTAATATGGCGGCTTCAATATGGCGGTTCAAACCTAGATTGTTTCTAAAAAATGTTCGAATTTCGATGATATCTTATTCAATTTTGATGCTATACGTTATGACCGGAAATGAATTCAGCGGTAAATCTAACAATTTTACATTTTTCTTTATATTTTTATTTTTTTAGCGGCGGGTTTTTTGACCTATTGTACCTTGGAAACTATCTTAAGTAGTCAAATTCTAGTGAGATATTGTAAATTAAGTGCAATGCACGAGATTTATGATGCCAAAAAAATTTCAAAGTCAGTATTTCGCGAATGATGGAAAAAACATTTTTGTCCTTAAAATGACCTTGAAAACAGAACTTTGACTTTGAGTGCGATAGCACATATCCATGTAAAATTCGCCGCTGAATTCATTTCCGGTCTTAAAGAAGGTGTAGTATCAAAATTGGATAAGATATCATCGAATTTCGAAAAAAATTTAGAAACAATCTAGGTTTGAGCCGCCATATTGGAACCGCCGTATTAGATTTTTAAAAAGACCACACTGCATCGTAAACTAGAGGTGGAGAGGAAAATTTTAAGCCCACTCACCATTTTCTAGGTGACCCACAACTTTGGACAGAGAGGGGTGTCCGCTTCAAAAATAATAGCCCCTATATATATATTTATTGTACTGCCATTACCTTTTATTTTACAAGTGCGCAAGAGGCGCTACGCCACTCACAACCCAAGAGTGCATTTTCGTTTCGTATTACGAATATTCGCGCCATCACGTTATTTGCTAGTCAAATTATCAACCATATCAGCGATTGTTCCAGCAACATTTGTAATAAATACCAATTTGGACCGTATATTGTATCACCATTTGAAGCATTCCAATAAACTATAACAGGCGAATATATTTATTGTGTCTTTTTACTTCCCACACGTAAAATAAGAAGGTATATATATATATATATATATATATATATATATATATATATATATATATATATATATATATATATATATATATAAGTTTAGAACATAATATCCATTATCTTTTCGTCAGGATTTAAACAATCCGAAATTAATCTCGATCCGCACGCCCTCCTCCTATCAAGCCTGCCGCGCTCGATTAATTCATCCGCCAGTACAACCGCTCGGTACACGACGGATAAGGCCGTGTTTAACCGGGAAACGTTAAACTAATAAAATTCTACTTATTAAATAAATAAAGTCCGGACGTCACAGGAATATAGACACATACAGATATACGCACACAGCACGCACACACAGGCACGCAAACACGGACAGCCATAGACACATATACACATGCACAGACACACACACATATATACCTAACACACACACATACACACACACACACCACAGATACACACACACACACACACACACACACACACATACACACATAGACACACACAAATACGGTTACACAGTGACACACACACCCACACATGCACACAGACACTCACAGACACATACACACACAGACATATTCGTCAACACACAGGTTTCGCGTTTCGCGGGCAAGGCGACAATCGCGGAGCGAACCAATCCACGATATCGACTCAAATTGCCGCGAATCTAGCCCTGATTTTCGCACTTAAGGAAAATCAAGGCCCATCAAAAACCAGATAAGGGCGGAAGCAACAAGTGTGTGTGTGGGCTAAAGATAGGCAGAAAAAAAGCCGAATTTGGGAAAGATTTCCGGCCTCTCCGATCTTGGCCATTAACTGCCCACGCTTCGAACCGTTCGCACGTCGATATATAAAGGACATTAGAGTAATTGGGAGTCAGATCCTTTTGAGATAAAGTATTATTAAAATTATTGTTATTGTTATTTAGATTGTTCAGGGAAAGTAGGAAGTATTAAAGTTAATAATTATGTTATTAGCGTTGAGGGAACGTCGGAGCTTTTGAAAGCGGGAAATTTGCGACTACGTAGCGACCACGAGGCGACGACTTGCTCGCGACATTTATCTGCGGTGAGTGGACTGAGACTATTGTCGAGCAATCCTCGGCACTCTTCAGAGTCGGTAACCGATAATTCATTTAATTGTTTAATTATACAGGGTGTCCAAAAAGTATGGAAACACCTGAATACTTTTTCAGCTAAAATATTTTTCCAACAGTTCAAAGCTCATTCTTATAGTAACTTTCAACGAGGAATCCAATGGTGACCTTGATTTCAACATTGAGATTGACCTTCAAGGTCATTTCAAGGTCAACTTTGTTTTTTTAAATAGTTACCCCTATTTTTGACACCGGAAATCGAAATAGCGGAAAATTTTACGTTTAAATATGTACTTAGGTCGTAGGTGAAGGGTGACCTTGAAGTTCAGCTGAAGGTCTTTTAAACTTAAACAAGGTTTGGGTCGGATGGACGGGACCGCTCTGTACTTCCTTGGGTCAGGTGTTTCTGAAAAAGTTCAAGGTCACTCCTGGAGTAACTTTCAATGAGAAATGCAATGGTGACCTTGAATTCGATCTTGACCTTGACCTTCAAGGTTATTTCAAGGGAAACTTTGTTTTTTCTACATTTAGCGTTACCCAGGAACAACGACGTGAACGTAATAAATTCTGTTCTCCACTCCTCCGCTGAGAGCAAGCGAGGCTCTTTAGAATCCAGTCGAACACAGAGACGAGTAAGAAAACATTTTTTTATTAATTTTTTAAAATAAAACATGTCACTCGAAGTATTGTTCATCGCTAACCACTACTTTTTCACATCTTTCTGTAAGCATTTGAATTCCACGTCGGTAAAATGACACATCTTTTGAGGCTATCCAATATACGAACCTTTTTTGGTATCTTCATAAGAATGAAAGTGCTGCTCAGCCAGGCGATGTTCCATCCATCGGAACAAGTGATAATCAGAAGGGTCAATGTCTGGTGAATACAGCGGGAGGAGTAGGACTTCCCATATAAGCGTTTCCAAGTAGGATTTCACCGGCTTTGCAACATGCGTCCGAGCGTTGTCATGCTGTAAAATCACTTTGTCATGTCTCTCCGCGCATAGCGGTGATTTTTCCTTTAATGCTTGGCTCAAACGCATCAATTGTAGTCGATAGCGATCTCCTGTGATAGTTTCATTCGATCTTTTTCTGCCGTTGAAGAAGCTGTTCACATGTGAAAAGACGCCGTTCGCTGTCTCTCGGCTTCAACTCGTACGGTACCCAATATCCTTGTTTCTGAATCATTCCTAATGCTTTCAAATGTTTAGAAACTGTTGTGTGAAAATGATTATTTTGAACCGTCTAAACCAATCTCTGCATGTTGTTTCCGATAGATCATGGTCACTGTAAGTCTCAACAAGAATTTTGTGTGCTTCAGCTGCAGATTTTTTTTAATAAAGTAGTGCATTAATATTCCCCGCAAATACTCCTTTTTTGGCAGGAAATTTGACATGTTTAACACTATGAAGAAAAAAGTTGTTTACACTTCGGCGAAATGATATATACTGAATTTCAAGCTTGCTTACAGAACTTCTATGTAGATGTGTTACCACCTTCAACTTTCTGCTCGCAGTACTAATAACGTCATCTGTTGGAAACAGCGAGAGCTTATTGAATATTCGAATAATACGAGTATAAATGAAAATAATGTTTTGAAAGTTTGTCTGTAAATTTTATGATATAAATGACAATAATGCTCTCAAAGTTTCTCTGTTAAGTTTATTTTGAGTAGAAATGGAAATTTGCTAATTTATTTAATTAACCTATTGATGTCACTTTTGAGAGTAATTTTATAGAATGAATATATAAGCTTATTTCAATTATAATTCATCTTCTACTTTCAAATACATTTGAAAGATTAGTATTGATAATGAAACTATTATTTGAATACTATAAGCTCCTTAACTAAAATATTTCTTATTGAGATCTCGAAATATGTATGTTTCACTGTTATCGGCTTTAAGAACCATTGTAGATATCAATCTGAAACTTTTAGAATATCTTTCTCAAACATATAATAGACGCTATCAAAGTAAGACTTATTGCAAAATTAGAGATTTTTTTAGCAATTTATAGCTTAGTCTTGTATTGATAATTTTTTTATATTCAATATTAAGAAGAATCAAATAAACTAATACAAAGCTGCTATTATCTGTTTGCGAAAGATATTCTGAATGTTTAATTTTGATATATTAAAATGACAGAGAAACTCTGAGAGCATTAATTTAATTTCTAAACTTATATATTTTCAAAAACACCATTCTTCCAATGCGCAATCAATTTCTAAAAATCAGGATAACTCGTGTTATAATCACGTGATTAGGCTGAAACTTGGAGCATAGCTTTAGTAGGGTTTAATAACGATATGTGTAAAGTTTTATCAATATACTCCTAATAGTTTAGAATCACATATAAAAAGAGTTATATTTGAAATTCAGAGCTAATAAAATCCCTGGGTTAATGGATCTACTCATCTCGAGACAACCCAATGTGAAGCTTGCTAATGCTAATGATCTGCAGAACTATCGCATTATTCTCGAAACAACTAATGCTCATAAGAAACGTTACAGAAGTGATGAGAATATACGTTCTTACAACAGCATTAAATTCAATAGTGTTATCGCTTCTCTATTTTCTGAGTCCTTCTCCAAGATATTTGGTAAAAGGTTACCGCGATACAAAATTGCTAGAAGAGATACCCGGATGGATTACGTGTACTGGGGCGATCCCAGTATATATTGAGCTGTTGCGCTTACTTGACTCATTATCAATATGAGTGTCGACGTGTTCGAGCGTAATGTTAAATGAAGCGAGGGAAGTGAAGGTTTTTTTGGCATAGGATATAAAATCGCAGTTGATGGTCAGTAGGATTTGGAAAATAAGAGACTATGCAACTTTGCCACTGCCCAACAGCTGAGTGACGCCATCAACTTAAACGCCCTACAAAGCTTGATTAAATCAGAAGTTCGGAGCTTATACCAAGTTACTGCTGCTTTTAGGTCTGAACTCGATGATGTAAAATCGGAACTTAAGGGTTTCAAGAAGGAATACGAAAATAAAATTTAAAAAATGTATGAAGCTCTTCAAACGTTGTATAATATGTTATTTTAAATCTCACAGTCAACTATTACAGAAGGCAGAGACTCAGAATAATGATGATGCATCAGAAAGCAGTATTGGTAGAGGAGCTTCATAAATCTGCTCGACGCAATTATCTACGTCGAAAGTCCGATGTACGAGGAATGGATGAAACTTGTCAAGCGGATTTGGTGGATATACAACATTATGCTTGAGAGAACAAAGGATTCAGATACATGCTCACCATCATGGATGTGTTATCCAAGTATCCATGGAACGTACCGGTCAAGCGAAAAACTGGAGAGGAAGTTGCAGCGGCGATGACGTCTATATTGTATCATGGTCGTGTACTGAAGAATTTGCATGCAGAAAGAGGTCAGGAGTTCGACAATTCGAACTTCTAGAACCTCATGAAACGCTACAACAGCAATCTGTGCTCGACGTATAGTAACCTCAAAGCATACATTTGCGAACACTTCAATCGTATTCTCAAAAATAAGATGTGGATAAAGTTCAGTCACCAAAGAAATTACAAGTGGTTCAACAGCTTGTCTGATTTACTGGACAAGTATAATGACAGTGAACATCGAACTATTGGTATGAAGCCTAACGAAGTATCTGTAATCAATCAGGATCAAGTTGAAATAAATCGGTGAAAACGAAGCCAAAATTTAAGGCTGGTGACAAGCTATGTGTGAGTAAGGCTAAACAATTGTTCAAAAAGGGCTACATACCAACTGGTCCACTGAGATATTTACTGTAAATAGAATCGCAACGACCAATCCTGTAACTAACCATCTGTCAGACTATCAAGATTAACCCATAACTGGTGGATTCGACGAGCAAGAACATTTAAATACTAAGATGACTACCTGATGTATACCTGGTGGAGAAAGTTCTCAAGAAACATGGAAACCAAGTATACTTTAAATGGTTGGGATTCGACAGTTCCGACAACAGTTGAATTGATAAAGTTAAAATGTAAATAGATTCTACTGTTAAATCACAGAGTAGCATATGCGTGTCGCAGACTAGTTAAAATCTAATTTATATTGTGTGAAAAAGTACTAAGGATGTAAATATGATTACTTTTCGGTCATTTTTTACGAAAATCACATTTTTTCAGCTTTATATGTTTCATGATTCAAAATGAATCATGTGAAATCTATCATGATGTTACGCTTCCAAAACAATTGCGCATATTCCTGGTGTTTATACACAAAATTAACAGGGATCACAATTTGATTTTAGTCCCTAGATTTTTAGTGTCTAAATCAGATATGTCAGAATTTACTGTTATTTAATAAATTATATTATAAATTTTTTTGGTTTAGAAGACATATTTATATTGAAATAACTTTAAGCAAATTTAAAAATCTAATCCCTACCATCATTGTCAGTCACTTGATTGGGGCTCAGCCGAACATCGTGCTTTTTTTTTGCTATCAAAATTACACATTTACATATTTGTGTACACTAAATAAATTTGTATCTAGATATTGCATTTATCAAGATTACGCATTATCATGATAAAATAATTAGATAAATATATCTGAATAAATATTTATCTAGATAATGTATTATGTAGATAAACATGTACTTAGATGAATTTTTTATCTGTTACTATTAAATTGTTCCATACCCTTATTTTCATTAAATATGGGTGTTCATCTTCGCGGTCACTACTTGTTATATTTATATCAAATTATACAGGTTCAGTCTCTTTATTTATTACATTCACTCGAATATGCATACAAATTTAGTATTTACATGCATCTTTGCATAAAATTTAAGATTTTAGTATTTTTTATAATTAGTAGACCAGAGACTATATCTACGCTAGGTGCTCATTGTGATGTATATATCATTACTTACGTTGAAGTAATAACTGACTGATTTAACAAACCACATAATTTCGTAGTTAATGACTTCGAATTACAGAGATACCAGTTTTGCAATTTCGTATTATGGAGTTTTAAGGTAGTAAACTGGTTTCTAAATAGAAAAAATACATCAAATATTAAAGAATGTATATGCAACATTTTTGAAAATTTTCATATTTAGACATTCTTTTCCCCTCATAAAATTGAATAGCAGAAGTTATTATATATATGACGTTCCACGTCGACAGGAACACCGCCCTGCCCAAAATTCCTTTCGACCTAAAAACTTTTAAAAATATGGAAAATTTAGAATTTTTTATGTACTTTTGATTAGCGCGTGGCTATTTTCAAAATTTCGTTTTCAGACGGAGCTGCACGTTCTCTAACTTTAAAGAAATACTACTTTACACAATGATCAAGCTGTTAGAAATCACAGGAGTTCCGAAAAATTCCAAGCAACGACTATTTTTATCTATTTTGAGCTGCTGAACACGAATCCGACCCTCGTTTTTACCGATACCTCAAGCGTTCGTTCCTAACCTCAAAAACCACCCAAAATTGCTGTTTCACGTGGTTGAGAGGTAGGTCATGTGATCTACGTGAGGAAAATTATTGACAGAGCGTATTTTTATGCATTTTGAGCTGCTGAACACGAATCCGACCCTCTTTTTTTACCGATACCTCAAGCGTTTGTCCCTAACCTCAAAAAACACCCCAAAATTAGATAGTATTACCTTTAATTAATGCTTGCTAAAAACATTTTGGTCCTTCTCTACCATATCTGTTAAGCGTATACTGATTAATGGATTTGTGCACTGACCGTAGGATTCCAAAGAAATAAATGGATTAAATGGGCTGATTCCTTTTGGAAAATGATTTAAATACCTGTGATTTTGGTATTTAAATCATTATTGGATAAAATCAATATGGATTTTGATTTGAATGTTTAATAAATTTATTGACGTAATTAACCTGATTATGTGAATCGTTTAGCGGATTCAATATGGCGCTTATAATGACTGAATATTACTTAATTTAAGTATTAAAAACAAGGATCACGCAGTAATTAAAATTATCCTAAAAACCTTTAGTTGGGATATTCTATTAATTTACTTTCTCGTTATTTGGACATTTTCTAATGTTTTTTCGTATTATATCCATTTATAACTTAATATTACTTAATTCTAATCGCTTCTGTGGTGGAAGTCGTTGTCGTATAAAAATGTAAAAAAGTCTAAAAAATTGCAAAAAACGGTAAATTGCTATAAAATTATATTAAAAATAGTAAAGAACCGTCAAAAATTGTCTGAATTTGGAGTTTGCTTTACAAGTTTTTACAGATTTTTACTCTTTTGCATTTTTTATACATTTTTACGAATATTTATATTTCGTAACATTTTTTAAAGTTTTAAAATATATAAATTCTCCAGTCTATAAAATTTCAAATTTTTATAAATTTATAAGCTTTAGAAATGTTATAAACTGAAATTCTATGGAACTGTGATAGTGAAAGAAATATATAAAAAAATGTAAAAAAGTATATGAATCTATGGAAAGCTGTAAAGCATATTCCAAATACAAACAATCTTTTACGGTATTTAACTATTTTTATTAAAATTTTATAACAATTTACAGTGTTTTAAATATTTTTGTACTTTTTTACATTTATTTATACCTATTTACATATTTTAATATTTTTAGATAATGATTTCCGCAAATTTCCTTGATATATTTTAAATGAATTTGCGCTTTATTCATAACTATTACATTCCTGAATTATGACATTTACTAAACATATTTCTTTGTTATTTTATCATCATAAAATCATTAGCTATATATTATTAATCAATTCTCATTAGTTTTCTTTACGTATTATATGCGAAATAGCGCTTTATTCCTAAATATTATTTTTCTTAAGTATGTTCAATTTGACAAAAAAAGAATGAAATCTACTCATTTAGTACTTTATTATTTATCGATATATTTCTAAATTATATTATCTATTGTAGGTATTACCAAGATATTATGTTGAAAGTATGTTTAGTATAATACGCGTTATAACGCTATTATCAAATTTATCAAACTTTGATAATTTTGATACTATGTGTATATGTTTATTCGAATATATAAGTTATAAAGCATTGTCATCGGAACAACTTCCCTTGCTGTCCAACGCAATTAACAAAGATGTTAAAAAATTATCTATTTATAAAATCATGAATATTCACTATAATCATTAATCTTATTATTACGATCGTGCTCAGCAAATGAAAATACATAAAAGTAAGGTGATCTTCACTCCAGCACAGGGTACTTGATTCCCCATACATACGCAGCAGCGTACATCACCACGCTCGTAGTACCGCGTCAGGCCGTTAGGCGTCGATACCAGTTTTCGTATCCATTAGCGGAGTAGCGTTCCGAAATGCATATAATGATGCGCTAATCCATGAATTTTTACCGAACTTTTTCGTGTTATAAATGTTGCCGTGTTAGAGATCACGTTTGAGTGGCAGGCTAACGGTTAGATATTATTTTCTCCGTAGTTCAGTTTTGTTTCAAATTATATAACATTAATTCGCTGTTACTTTTAACGTAGTATTTTTCATGACAGAAAAATTAATTTGAAACAGACACAATTTACTTTTAAGATGATATAGCTTTTGTATACTTGTCCATGATTTATGAAAGCATCTTAAATATCTACAAGGACTGAGTCTATGGCAAAGAATTATTTTCCAATAGTTCATGTTGACAGATGTATTAACCTATTCAATGTTAATGGGCATAAAGGTACAAGTCTTCACAAAGTTTAAAAAAATTGTTTGTTAGATTATCCAGATGCACCTGAAACAGCTATGATTTATTCATCTTGTAGAAAGTCGTATTCTTCTGTAAATTTTAATTTGTCTAATAACTCTCTAAATGAGCAGAGTCAGGAAGAAAATGACAGACCACAAAATAAAAGAGTCCGTCTATCGAGAGAAGCTGAACTAGAACAAATGTTGGATGGATTGGAAAGTAAATTATCTCCTCTACCTCCAAATGACCCATTGATAGTTTTTATTTTGATAATAGCGCCTGAATGCTGGACTTTATGCGATATTCAATCAGAATTTAATGTCTCTATGAGAATTGCAAAAAAGGCGAGGTATTTGAAAAAATAATTTGGTATCTTAGCGATCCCTGATCCGAAAAAAGGGAAAAGTTTACCTGAAAGTACAATTAAAAAGGTAAAAGAATTTTATGAATGTGATATTAATAGTCGAGTTATGCCGAATAAAAAAGATGTAGTTAAAATTAACGAAAATGGTGAAATTTTGTATGTTCCAAAAAGATTGCTACTATGTGATGTTAAAGTATTATATCGAAATTTTAAAGAAGAAGGTCAACAATTTCCTATCGGCTTTAGCAAATTTGCCGAGCTATGTCCAAAATGGTGTGTTTTGGCAGGTGAAAGAGGTATGCATAGCGTGTGTTTGTGTAATACACCAAAACTTCAAGGCCATGCTTGAAGGATCCAATTTAATGGTTCTCACGAAGGAATCTGGTGATCCAATAAATGGTTATACCGATTGCTTTTCGTTAATCTTATGTATAAAGCAGAATCCTGCCTGTTTTTTAGGAAGTTGTCAAAAATGTGGTAATTTTTTAAGATTTTAATAATATGTATCTTCTGTACTATACGAAAATAAGATTGAAGAATTAATTTTCAGTGTCTAGCAGTCAACAGATAAATGTACTTTAAAAAAAGATTGTATTTCGGTGCATGATTTTATTTCCGAATTGTCTTTAAGTTTAAAAAAACTTATACCACATCATTTTATCGCAAAAAAAATCAAAACATATAAAAGATCTCAAAAACCATTTACAGGAGAACGAGGAGCTTCTGTAAATGGATTATTCTGAAAATTTTGCTTACGTAGTTCAGAATGCTGCTCAACAATTTCATTTTAACAATACTCACTGTAGAATACATATTGCAGTACTATACTATAGAGAAGATACCAACACAGCATGAAATATTTAAATGTAATCTTTCAAGAAATATTTTAGTGTAATATTTCTAAAATATTTCTGCAATGTTTCTTGTAATATTACCAACAACAAACATGGAATATTTTCATGGAATATTTCTGAAATATCTGTGAAATATTTCTTGTAATATTACCAACAACAAAAATTGAAAGCTTTCAGGGAATATTTCTGAAATATTTCAGAAATATTACACGCTTTATTTCAGGGAATATTAATGAAATATTTTATGAATGAATTCACGAAATGTTACAGAAATATTAATGTAATATTACAAGAAATGTTTATTTGAAAATTTTGGAAGCCTCCTTGTAATATTGCAGAAATATTTCGGAAATATTACGGGATATATTTCAGGAAATATTAATGAAATATTTCCTGAATTATTTCACCTAATATTACAGAAATATTACTGTAATATTACAAGAAATGTTCATTTGAAAACTTTGGAAGCTTTCAGGGAATATTTCTGAAATATTTCAGAAATATTACACGCTATATTTCAGGAAATATTAATGATATATTTCCTGAATTATTTCACCAAATATTACGGAAATATTAATGTAATATTATAAGAAATGTTCATTAGAAAATTTTGGAAGCCACTTTGTATTATTGCAGAAATATTTCGGAAACATTACAGGATATATTTCAGGAAATGTTAATGAAGTATTCCCTGAATTATTTCACCAAAAGTTACAGAAATATTACTGTAATATTACAAGAAATGTTCTTTTGAAAATATTGTAAGATTTCTTGTAATATTGCAAAAATGTTTCGAAAATATTACGGGATATATTTCCGGAAATATTAATCAAATATTTCCTGAATTATTTCACCAAATATTACAGAAATATTACTGTAATATTACAAGAACTGTTTATTTGACAATTTTTGAAGCTTTCTTGTAATATTGCAGAAATATTTTGTAAAATATTACAGGATATATTTCAGAAAAGATTAATGAAATATTTCCTGAATTATTTCACCTAATGTTACAGAAATATTATTGTAATATTATAACAAGAACTGTTCATTTGAAAATTTTGGATGCTTTTTTGTAATGTTGATATTATTATACTGTGAATTCTATTAAATGTGTATTTTAACATTTCGAGTATTTTGGTTGGAAAAGAATGGAATGTATATACTATGGTACAGAATATGGGTAATTGTTAAAACAACGGTAGTTTTTCACCTATTTCTTGGATTTAACTATAAATCTCTTTTTTAGTGTTAATTTCGGGTTTAAGTCGTTATATTTTTAGTAAAATGAGACTACTATTCTTGGAAACAGCTACAGGTGACAAAAATGCTTTTACATGTATTTCTTATGGGGATTTTAGCAGGTCGCCTACGGTGATTACGGCCTCGGTAATTACTAATTGCTAGTAAAATGAATGTAGTTTTATTTTAGTGTAACAAAAATATTTGTCCGTATAGTATGTATAGATAGATATACACGTTATTACGTCAAAATACCATATAAAATATTGTTTTCACATGTAACTTACTAATAATTTTATCTTTTTAGCTTTTGGAATTTTAAAACGAAAAACGTTAAAACTAACTATAAAGACTGTAAATAAAAGCCGGGTCGCTCACTTACGTAGTTGTCTGAAGTTCGAACTAAATAACTCCGATCCATAGGTTAGATGACGCTACTAAGCTGATGTACTCATTACAATACGATAAATTGAATGTTAATATGGCATATCGGCGTCTGAGGTTAGACAACCATAGCCATTATAGTAACAGTAACAGATATAAATTGAACTGGGATTTTAAAACTCTAAAAGTTGGCGCATTCGTAACACTCCCGTAGACAGATAAATTAAAAAAAAATTATTTAAAGTCTCATAGGATTAGATACTATTAAATCTTAAAGTAATTATTGTCTAATAAATTCAGCATTGCGCGAAATGTTTGATGGCGACAGACTTCGGTAATTACTTTTAAGCTATATATATATATATATATATATATATATATATATATATATATATATATATATATATATATATATATACTCGTCCTAATTATAATCATATAATGTTATATGGGATGATTGTCAAAAAAACGGTAGTTTTAGTGTCGCCAATACCTGTGGCTAGAAAGAAAATATTATTAAGGTCTGGTAAACGTTTGAAGTTCTTGAATACGATGCATTTGAACATCTTAAACACAACACAAAGACAACTATAATGCTATATTTATATATATATATATATATATATATATATATATATATATATATATATATATATATATATATATACTCGTCCTAATTATAATCATATAATGTTATATGGGATGATCATACAATGGGACAATCATCCCATATAACATTATATGATTATAATTAGGACGAGTGAATATTAAATAAAATCACAATAAATTATTATATTAAGAACAATTATATCATTATATTAAGAATTAGTAAGTTATAATTAGGCAAAATAATTGACTAATCATTTTTATGTTTATTATCTTCACTTTATCTCTATAAAAATTAATAACGGCATTAAATGAATTACTTTAATGTTTTATTCGCAAATTAGCCAATATTTTAAAATTTTCGGGTCGGTAAGGGAGGAATGATAAAATTTGACTTTGACATCCTCTTTAGGTTCACAGTCGGATACTTTATCATGCGAATATCGCTCTTACGGTAAATTGGATAGATGTATTACTTTTAGAAATAATAAACAACCTTATCGCAGTTATCAGTCTCATAATAAATTCAAAGGTTTCTATCTATGAATAATATCCTGCAGACAATTTTCAGTATGTAAAAGAGTACTTAAAGTTATTATTGTATTATGTATAGAAAATCACTGTCTGCGCAATGTACACAAAAACATAACATGAATCTTTACGAACGTTCTTTTATTTTAACCTACGAAGTATGTATCTATATAAACTGCATATACTGCAGGTATAATAAATTTGTGTTGGCACTTTGATTCTCTCACCACCGTGCTTCAGTGTTTTCGCCATGTGTAGGCGCTGAAGTCTACGCGAATGTGGGGACTATATCTTCCCTCTCAGTCTAATGCGAGAGTGGGGGAAATGGCGCTGAGCGCCAACTTGACTGTCGCCGCCTGCGAGCGGCAGTTCTTGCCTATCACTTAGACTGTATAGACGTGCTTCCGCACTGTCTTCCTGTGAGACGAATAAATATGTTGATATACGTTATTCTTCGGCCTCGTCATTCTCTTCGAGCTTCTCCTTCTCCTGCCGGTATACACTCGAGAGAGTGAGGCTCTCTCCTTCCTGGTCCTTTCCCTGGATCCAGCAATCCCCACATTGGTGACCCCGACTTCGGCATCGGAAAGGCGCTGCCGAGACTCGCTGCAGCGATAGCGACAGAATTTCCGGCGAATTTCATCAGCCTCGTGGGTAGCCATATTGGCGCCCGCCTTGCAGCGCAGCAGCTCGTCGCCGCGGGCTTAGCCATCTTGGCGCCTGCCTTGCAGCGCAGCAGCTCGTCGCCGCAGGCTTAGCCGTGAAGGCGCCCACCTTGCAGCCAAGCAGCTCGTCGCCGTGGACTTAGCCGTGAAGGCGCCCGCCTTGCAGCCGAACAGCTTGTCGCTGTGGGTTTCAAGCTTCCAGCGCGACCCAGATATCGTCACCGGAGCCTGGGGACTTGCAGCATCTTGCCCATTTTATTTTTTTTTTTCAAGGTATTCCGAGCGTGCGAAAAACCTTCTTAACGAATTTCGGTTGAGTCTTGTCGCGGTTTTCCATTCCCGCGCGACTCGTGAATCTCGTCGGTCATTTTAAAAATTTGACGCCGCGTGTTACTTTACCGCGTGACTCATGAATCTCATCGGCCATTTTAAAAATTTGACGCCGCGTGTTACTTTCCCGCGCGATTCGCGAATTCTTTATTTAGAGGTCGGCCATCTTGAGAGTTGTTTCCGCCTGGTGTTTTCCGAGAACTACTGAGTTTTCTCGTTAAGTGCTCTGACTTATCGTTTATGTGCACTGTAATAATTCTTTTTGCACTTAAATCATTTTTTTTCTAGTTTCTTTCTTTTTGTAAAGCACGTGTGGCATGGTAAATTTTTTTTATATATATAGCGTTTACGTTGATTAGGCTTTATCTCTATTTTATTGTCACACGCCTGCGTGCGTAAAATAGGGTATTGTGTGATACGCCAGCGGCGTAAGGTTATTGTTTACGTGTGAATTTTCCTATGTCCACACCGGCGGAACTTAAAGAGCTTGCCGATAAGGCGAACGCTGAACTCCTGTTAAAAAATCAGCAGATTAAGCAACTCACAAGCTCTTTTCAAGCTCTTCAATCGCGATTAGAGCAATTAGAGACCAATCCTAGCACTCAAAATGTTGCTCATTCTGATTTGCTTTAAACAATCCCCCTAGTGCAGGGAATCAGAGTCTTCCTGCTGCGGCTGGCCATATAGACTCAACTTGCGCGCCAAAAATAGCTCCTCTCATACACGCTGACCCGATCGTATGGTTTGTTACGGTTGACTCTACCAAATTAAATCACTTGTGTATGGTGCTCGATGGCGAGGCCATGTCGTGCATAAGAGATATCCTCATTTCTGACCCTCGACCTGCATACGCGTATCAGCTCGATAAAAATAGAATCATCGCGACATTTTCTACTTCGGCTGAATTAAATCTTCGCAAACTGCTTAAAGGTCAGGTCCTTACAAATGGAAAACCTTCTAGGATTATCAATCAATTGAAAAACCTTAATAACGGAACTTGCGCCAATGCAGTTATTGAATTCATTTTTCTTGATCAAATACCTGATCAACACCGCGAGATTTTAATTGCCGCGGATCTTACAGACCTCAATAAGCTGGCCGAAGTAGCCGACAGGTTAGCTGAAAATGCTAGTTTTTCCACGCGCGTCAGTGCGGTTTCAGTTTCTAAAGATAAGTCATCGAGCTCGGCTAGCACGGATTCGGCGTTGAAAAGACTTGAGCATAAATTCGAATCATTTGAACAAAAATTTGAATCGCTTTTAAGTAGCCGCGATAAAGGCAATAAAGACTTTAATCGTAATTCTCGCTCGAATTCTCGCTCGAATCAAAAGCGTAACCATTCTAGTAATCGTGACTCGTCAGGCCCCTGCATTGCACAGGAAATATCCTGAAAAGCCGACCTCGTGCAGATCGTGGTGCGCGAAACATGAGGAATGAAAAACAAAAAACTAGAGCGACCTTCAGTCATGGAGACTGTCGTTGAAGGTCAACAAACGTTTTATCGTCTCCACTTTCGTACAAACTTTTTTAATTGACACTGGGGCAGACATCTCGCTGCTTCCAGCTCATGCGAAAATATATGGCAAACCGAGTTAATTTAAATTATATGCGGCAAATCATACGCTTATAAATACGTACGGCGAATCTTTGCGTACTCTCAATTTAGGATTACGCCGACCGATTCGTTGGAATTTTTGTATCGCTGATGTGCCTCATCCCATTATAGGTGCTGATCTTTTAGCGCATTATGGCTTGCTGGTATGGACCGTCCAAGCGAGTATATTTTTGTACAAGAATCAACAAGACGACGTCTGCGTATATCGTCGTCTTGTTGATTCTTGTACAAAAATATACTCGCTTGGAATTCTTAAACATGCTTCTGTGCGTTCCATCCACGCGATCTCTCCCGGCTCGAAATGCTCCCAGATTCTCGCAGATTTTCCGGAAATCACCGGCTCTGTTAAACCTTCTCCACCTGAAAAGTGTGAGATGACCCATCACATTATCACTACTGGTCCTCCCGTATATGAGCGTCCGCGTTGCCTAGCTCCGGATAAGCTAAAAATGGCAAAAGCGGAATTTAAAGCTTGGGTTGACGCAGGTATTTGTCGTCCGTCTAACAGTCCATGGGCAAGCCCAATGCACATGACGCTATAAAAAGACGGTTCTTGGAGGGTTTGTGGTGATTATCGTCGGCTTAACGCAGTTACTGTTCCCGACAAATATCCCACCTCTCATCTATACGACTGCTCGAATGATTTACATGGTAAAAAATCTTTTCAGCACTTGATCTTCATAAGGCCTTCAATCAGATTCCGGTTGCACCAGAAGATATTCCAAAAACTGCCATCATTACTCCGTTTGGTTTGTATGAATTTATGTACATGACTTTTGGTTTACGCAATGCCAGTCAAACATTTCAACGGTATATCAATCTTGCATTAGGTGATCATGATTTTGTATATATCTACATTGATGATATTTTAATTGCTTCTTCATCCTTAGAAGAGCATTATGAACATGTACGTATTGTCTTCGAGATATTAAAAAAGTTCAATCTTCGACTTAAAGTTGAAAGATGCGTTTTCGCTGTCGAAGAATTAGAGTTTCTGGGTTACATCGTTAATTCTACCGGCATCCCACCTACTTCACAGAAGGTCGATGCTATAACCAATTTTCCTAAACCGCGCACTGTTGTGGAATTACGCCGTTTTCTAGGCATGGTTAATTTTTACCATCGTAATATCCCACATGCTGCGGAATCCCAGGCTCCATTAAATGAGTTCTTTCGCGACTCTCGTAAAAACGACAAACGCGAGATTCTTCAGACCCCCGAGGCTGAAGAAGCATTTGAAAAAGTAAAAGAAAACTTTGCTAATGCAGCTTTATTGTCTCACCCTCGCAACGGTGCAGAATTATGCATTGTTTCCGATGCTTTAGATTTTGCGTGTGGTGGTGTTTTGGAATAATTATCCACCGATAATAAATGGGAACCGTTAGCTTTTTACTCGCAAAAGTTTTTCCCAGCTCAGCGAAAGTATGTGTCTTACGATCGTGAACTCACAGCTATTTACCAGGATGTCAAGTACTTTTCATACCTCGTGGAGGGTCATTACTTCAAGATTCTTTCTGATCAGAAATCTCTCATGTGTGCTTTTATGCAGAAATCAGAAAAAGCTTCCCCACGAGCAGCCCGCCATCTCTCACATATTGCACAATTCACAACATGCATAGAATATATTCCTGGTCCAGAGAAGGTTGTTGCTGATGCGCTTTCTCGCATTGAATCAATACGATTGCCGGTTGAAATTGGTCTCAACGAACTCGTCGTCCTTCAGGAATCTGATGAGCAATTAAAGCAAATTTGCGAGTCTCCAGATTACCTCTTAACTTTAAAACGAATTCAGTGGGATCCTGCTCTCACCACTGTATATTGCGAAATGACAGGAGAATGCATTCGTCTGTATATTCCCGCATCTTTGCGTCAAACGGTATTCGATCTTTTTCATAAACCTGTCCATCCAGGTCCCAAGGTTACAGACAGGCGAATTAGGCAACGTTATGTCTGGCCAAATATACATCGTGACATCACTCGCTGGTGCAAAGGCTGCTTGGATTGTCAACAATCCAAGGTTTCACGCGATGTCAAGTTTCTTCCTGACAAGTTCGTTGCACCAGACGGTCGTTTTGATCGTGTGCACATTGACATTGTCGGTCCTTTGCCGGCTCAAAATGGTTTTGAATACGTTCTCACGATGATTGACTAGTTTTCCAGATGGGTTGAAGCTATTCTCCTCAGAGAAACCTCTGTTCAAATCGTTGCTCGAGCCTTCTTTGGCAACTGGGTTTCTCGTTACGGTTGTCCCAAGATCATTACTAGTGATCAAGGATCTCAGTTTGAGTCCCGTATTTTTATCGCGCTTCTTTCGCTGATTGGCTGTGAACGTATACGCACTACCGCTTAACATCCTGCAGCCAATTGGCTCATTGAGCACTGGCACCATAACTTTAAAGCAGCCATCATGCGTCATACTGACACAGATTGGACCCGCACGCTTTCCGTTATCCTGCTTGGCTTACGTTGTCACATTCGCTTGGACACTGACGCTTCTCCTGCGGAATTTCTTTTTGGCACGACCTTACACCTCCCTGGAGAATTTTTCTTGCCAGAAGATCTGACTCCTGATCCTAACATCTTCCTTGAAGAGTATCACGAGTACGTGCGTCTAATTCGGCCTGTGCCCGTAACGCACAACTATAAGAAGCGTGTATTTTTTTTTAAAGATTTGAACACCTGCACTCACGTATTCATGCAAAATATGACAAAAAAATGCCTAGAACGACCTTATAATGGTCCATATATAGTATTAAAACGCGTTTCTGACCGTAGTTATGATATAGAAATTAATGGCGCATCGCGTAGTGTTTCTGTTGAATTGTTGAAACCCGCGTATTTCCTACCTAATGATCTCAAAAATCTAGTTGCTAATGACAATAACACGCAAAGCAATCAGCCTTCAACTAGTCGTCCTGCGATGAAGACACACTCTCGTAAACAAGTATCTTTTGCAAAAGATACCAAAAAGTAATTTAAATATGACCAGAATTTCTTAATATAATGTAAATATTTTTTATATATATTGTAATTCTTCTGCGTCATATTTTTTATACTCTACTCCAATGTGATGTTAATATTAATTTGATTGCGTTCAAACTCCACTTGTGGCTGTAATTATTAATAAGATATACAGATAGTTTATAAAACAATCACGTTAGTCACTTGGGGGAGTGTGTGGGGACTATATCTTCCCTCTCACTTTAATGCGAGAGTGGGGAAAATGGCGTTGAGCTCCAACTTGACTGTAGCCACCTGCGAGCGGCATTTCTTGCCTATCACTCAGGCTGCGTAGACGTGCTTCCGCACTGTCGACCTGTGAGACGAATAAATACGTTGATATACGTTATTCTTCGGTCTCGTCATTCTCCTCGAGCATCTCCTTCTCATGCTGGTATACACTCGAGAGAGTGGGGCTCTCTTCTTCCTGGTCCTTTCCCTGGATCCAGCAATCCCCACCCGAACTCTGTTCTCCCCTCTGTAGCCAACGATCGTATACCCAGTCCTACCTGAAATTATAAATGGCGGTAAGCTCTTCCAGGCCCACGCACGTGTACCGGCGTACTAGGAATATATCAAAGATCTAATACAAGAATTCGTAAGTAATTAAAAAATACTGCTTTATTATTATAAATTATCATTTACTTTTCATATAAGAATATTTTTATTTTCTTTTCATTTATTAATTTATTGATTCCAACGAATTGCAGGTGACGCGAAGCTGAGAAGAAATCTTCGTGCAGACTCGACGGAGTGTAAATCGCCTGTATATATATATATATATATAGAAGAGAGAGAGAGAGAGAGAGAGAGAGAGAGAGCAATATTTATTTAACGATTAAGTATATATCTTCCTATATTATATAGTTGTTTGTAAATCTTATATATATATATATAGGAATTGGATTTGGGAAGCACAAACGTGTGAGAATAACCCCGGTCTTCAAAAAAATTCTCAACTCATAATTAAAATTAAAAATAAACGGCAACGTTTCGTCCCTGGTGGGGACCTCTTCAAGCCTTTATTCAAACAAAAAACATATAAACATATAAAATTATTTTTACAAAATATAGACATCATAACTTGGTTGTTACATACCATTCGAAAAATACTGGTCATACCATAATAAGTAAAAAATATCAATTAAATATCACCTGAGACAAACGTGTCTCTCTCGTTATAAGTATTGTCAGTCTATAGAAGTCACATAAGAAGCACAAGTATGTACGGA
Source organism: Gastracanthus pulcherrimus (assembly GCA_949152435.1). NCBI lineage: Eukaryota > Metazoa > Arthropoda > Insecta > Hymenoptera > Pteromalidae > Gastracanthus > Gastracanthus pulcherrimus. The sequence goes on from OX424575.1 coordinate 63,155,957, forward strand.
GTCTGCGCGGCGGAGCTCACCTATACACACATACATACAAGGCCTATACACACATACACACATATATATACGGCCTATACATAACACAGAGCAAATTTGAAAAAGGGGGAAAGTTATACAATGACAGAAATTGGTTTATTTAAATATTTATTTAATTTATTATATTGTTTACTAATCGTGTTGAAGTCTTCTTGTTTATTAATATTGTTCTTATTAATATTAATAAATATACTTTCTGATATTAATCTTTTGAAATTATTTGGTTCTTTATCTAAAATTTTAACATTAGCAAAGTCAAAACTATGTGAAAAATCATTAATATGAGTAGGAATTGGTAATATTTTGTCTAAAGAAGTTTTTTTGTGCTCATCTATTCTCTTTTTCAAATTTCTCTTAGTTTGGCCTACATAAGTAGCATTACAATTATTGCACGGAATCTCGTATACAACATTAGTCTCGCACCATTTATCCAGCTTATCCTTACCTAACTTAATAATACTATTTAATTTATTTGACATACAAGGAACAATAGTAAAACCATATTTTTTAAAAGAAGACTTACATGTAAAAAATAATTTTTCATGAAACGGAATCGACATAACATTTTTAACTGCAGACTCATTATTTTTAGTTTTTGAGTTGCCAAGAGTGTGATATCTAACACGATAACGGATACAACTATCAATAAATTTCTCAGGGTAACTATTTTCACTAAGTATTTTTTTAACTATGAATAAATTTTTATTGTGAAATTGATTGTGTGAGAGAAGAGCTCTATCTACTAGATTGTAAATAATGTTGCGTTTTAATTGAATTGTATGGTTTGAATTAAAATTTAAAACTCTATTAGTGTTTGTGGGTTTTTGGTACCAATTTGTAATAATACTATTATTATTTATTGTTAATGTGACATCTAGAAAAGGAATCATATTATTGTTTTGTATCTCGTGCGTAAATTGTAAATATTTATTATAACTATTAAATTTGTTTAAAACTAAGTCTAACTCGTCTTCTTTCACACACAAAGTTGTATCGTCAACATATCTAAAGTAGAACAGTGGTGAGACATTATGATTATTTTTTAATTCACTGAGAACTGTAGTTTCTAAGTCTTCCATAACAATATCGGCAAACAATGGAGAAATAGGAGAGCCCATGGGTGTACCAAAGATTTGTTTATAAATTATATTGTTAAACTGAAAGTAAGTGTTATCAAAAAGGAATTTGACTATGGTTCTTATATTATCAAACGGAATTTTAGAATGACTTTGAATAATTTGATAACGTTTATCTAAACTGCATAACACTAATTCTATCGGTATGTTAGTAAGCAAAGAGATCACATCAAGGGAAACTAAAATATATCCATGAGGAATATATATATTAGTTACTTTTTCTTTTAAAGCAAAACTATTGTCAATATGTGAAGCATGATTTTTAAAAACAAGGCTAAGAGTTTTATCAATAACATTAGCTAGAAAATGTGTAGGACTATTAACAGTTGAAATAATTGGTCTTAAAGGTACATCTTTTTTGTGAATCTTAGGTAATCCATAAGCTCTGGGAAGAATAGTATTAGTTTGTGTTAATTTATACCTATCATATTTTAAATCTAAGCAATCACTATCATTTAAATCAGATAAAATATTGTATACATTTTTTTGCATTGATACAAGAGGATTCTTTTTTAACGTTTTATAAGTTTTAGTATCACTAAGAAGATTAGACATTTTTTCATTGTAATCATCATAATTAAGGCACACAGTCAAACTACCTTTGTCAGCTCTAGTAAAAAACATAGATGGATTCTTAGAACAAAATTCTTTGGTTATTGCTAATTTTTGACAGAATTCCTTATCAAAACTATTAAATAGTAAATCATTATTGCAAACAGATTCTATATTTTTAATAAGTGTATCTCTAAGTAAACATTTTGTTTCAGTCTCTAACATATAAATACTACTTTCAAAGTTTTTTATAGTTGTAATAATATCTTTCTTATTAAGCTTACTGTTTTTGTTGAAGTTGTGACCCATCGAGACAACATCAATCACCTCAGAAGGCAGCTCAATGTTCGAGAGGTTCATTACCCATTTTTTGTTGCTATTATTATTAATCACACAGTTTTTGGAGAATTTGCTATTCATTAAATTATTAAATTTTTTATTCAGTGAATTTGTTAACTGTATGTAAAAATTTGAACATTTAATCTCTGTAGATTTCAAGAACATGTCAAGAAGGTTAACCTCAAAATGTAAAGTACGTAACAATAGAGCTATCGCATTAAGTCTTTTTTTCAAAAATTCTATGTGTACAAAAGTGTCATTAATTTCTAATTTAAGCAGTCTTGAACAATGAGATTCTTCAAAGTGATCGAACTTTTGCTGACAATAGTTAATTCTTTTAAAAAATATGGTTTTACTATTGTTCCTTGTATGTCAAATAAATTAAATAGTATTATTAAGTTAGGTAAGGATAAGCTGGATAAATGGTGCGAGACTAATGTTGTATACGAGATTCCGTGCAATAATTGTAATGCTATTTATGTAGGCCAAACTAAGAGAAATTTGAAAAAGAGAATAGATGAGCACAAAAAAACTTCTTTAGACAAAATATTACCAATTCCTACTCATATTACGCTCCCAGGCGCGTTCTCTTTGGGTAACTACCCTCGGCGCTCGCGCGTTGCCTATAGTGCGAACGCTGGTATCTGGCGCTCATTTCGTTACAGCCCCCTCCCAGACGTTGCTTGTCCCCGCAAGCAACTTCTGCCACTCAATCTACGAAATGCTCGATCGATCGGGGATGGGATTGGTCTGCTTAGGTCCAACTAACTTTCTCACTCATATCGGCCTTCACTTTTTCTTTTTAATAAAAAATACAAAATACACACACATATATATATATATATATATATATATATATATATATATATATACATATATATATATATATATATATATATATATATATATATATATATATATATATATATATATATATATATATATACAAAGGGAGCGAAGACCTTCTGTCACCCGGCTTCCTGGCCTTCTCTGCTTTTGGTTTCTTCCGCCACCCCGCAATAATGTTGGCGTGGCGAGTATCCTTGTCGGGACATTTTCCCGGTGTGCGCACCCCTAACCGGCCACATATTGCGCAATATCTCGCCCTGCCCGTCCCGGGCGGGTTCTGTGGTTGCCGTGGGGCTCCCGTCGCTGGCGCCTGAGGGGTCGCCCGGGTCGGTTTTGTTGTGCCTGATGAGCCCGAGGAAGCGGCATCCCGCCCTGCCTCCTCGGCCAGCCTTGCTGCTTCACGCCTAAGGGCCCGTACCTCGGCATTCGCGTGGGACGTCTCGGCCTCCCGTGCTGCGAGCGCGCTCTGGATCTCTCGCAGGCGCCTCGCGTCCTCCTCAGCCTTGGCTGCGGCTGCCTCCCTCTGCTCTCGCAGGCGCTTTGACCGGTCGTGGAGCCACTGGTCGAGGTGCTCCTTCAACTCCCGGTGGCTGTTATGCACCTTAACCAGCTTATCTGAATATTCCCGGGCCTGGTCGTAGCTGCGATGGAACTCATCCCACCGTTCGACCGCCTCTACCACCTTTGCCCGGTAGGCGCGGAGTAGCGCTCGCGCCTCAACGACGGCTGCCTCGGTGGCCTGCCATGCCACTTCGCTTGGGACTGACCCACGATCGGTCGATGGTCGTGCCGGGGTATCACCGGCCGGTGGGGCCGCAGCGGCATGTTGGGCCTCACTTGCGTCCCGGTTGTGTCCATCGTCGCTCGTTGGCGAAGCGGAGGTCGCAGCGGTATGCTGGGCCTCTAGCTCCGTCTGGGAGGCTGCCTCCCGGGTCGGCATTCTCAATTGAATGGCAGACCTGTCCTTCGTCGACGGGTGTTCTCCCGAGCCGGTGGAAGTTGGCACCCCAGGTGACCGGGAGCGCACTTCATCTTAGTCATCCCCAGCTCTTCTATCTATACGGAGGCTCTGGTCTCCTCTCGTCGTCGCCGTTCTCCTTCCAGCTCGCTCAACCGCTGGTCGAATACGTGTAGTGCGGCCTGCACTACTCCTTCGACCTTCTCGCCAAGCTGCAAGTTGAGTAAGGCGGCGGCGATTTTCTCGACGACCTCCTGTGAAGCCTCCATCTGAAATAAGGGAACAATTCTGATGTTAGCCCTGATAGGGCATGTCGTGTTTGCTCCTCGTGCGACGCCTTCTTCGGTTTGGTTGCGACTTTCGCTGTTTTGACGACGTATACTGCTTTACGCGGACGACCGCGCTTTGGCTTCACTCGTTGGTTGCCGTCGTCGTCCGCCAGCGTTGCCCCCGCTGGAGCCGCACCTCGTACGCTATCGTCGGTCGGCGTCGCATCGCCGATTACCTCCGCTGGGGTCGCATCTCGCACGCTATCGTCGGTCGGCGTCGCATCGCCGATCACCCCCGCTGGGGTCGCATCGCCCGTTATCCCCGTCGGATCCTTCTCTTCTCGTGATCTTCTTTCTTCTTGTTGCCCAGGTTCTGCTGGATCTTCCCTTGGGACGAAAGGCATCATATCCTCGGCTTGGACCAGTTCCTCGACTTGCTCGTTCGGACCGAACAATCGAAATGAATAGGCGCCGAGGACGCTGATCACGATGTATGGACCGGCATATTTCGGCGCTAGTTTCGCCGTTATGCCCTGGGCCGCCGACGAGAGTACTCTATTCTTTCTCCATACGATGTCGCCGGGCAGAAAGGTTTCTTCTCTGCGCCTAGCGTCATAGTACTTGGCCTGCCTGGCTCGCGTCAGTCTCTGAGCGTACCGCTGACTGCTGATGCAACTCGCCTTTCCATTCTCACGTGCCAAGCTCGCAACAGCTCTTCTTGCACGGAGTTTTTGGCTTCCTCATCGCGCGTACGCTTTGCGGTCCCAGGTGGCGTCGGTTGCCTCCCATAATTCAGCATGGCCGGGCTATAACCTGTTGAACTGTGATTGGTCGTGTTCATTGCGAAAACCAGCTCTGGTAGATGTTTGTCCAAGGCTTTGTGGTTCTCCTGAACGTAGGACGCAATCATTGTTTTCAGGGTTCTGTTCTCCCTCTCCACGGGTTTCGCTCTGGGGCAGTATGGGGAGTCGTGGTGTGGTACACTCCCTGCTTCCAAAGGTATTCATCAACGGCTTTGTTCTTAAACTCGGTGCCGTTGACCGAATGGAAGGTTTCGGGGGTCCCAAATCTCATGACGACTCGCTCGTGTAATTCCTTAATTACCGTCCGAGCGTTGGCCTTCCGAATGGGTATGCACTCCACCCATCGGGTAAACAAATCCTGAAATATCAAGGTGTGTTCGTAGCCGCCTTTCGTACGTGGTAGTGGGCCAGTGTTGTCTCCAGCCACTATCTGCCACGGTCTTTCCACGACCCTCCTACCCATCATTCCTACGGGAGGCTTCTGTACCACTTTGCACTGCTGGCACACCATGCATTCTTTGACGTACTTCTGCACGTCAGCGTGCATGTTCGGCCAATAAGAATATTGGCTTATCCGGGCGAATGTCTTATCTCGCCCGAGGTGGCCAGCAGTAGGATCATCGTGGTTTTTTCTCAATATGGCCCGCCTGTGTTCGGCTGGCACGGCCATTTTCCACGCGTCATCATCTCCTATGATACTCTCGACGCTTTCATCTGGTCGATAGTGGTATAGGTTTTCTCCCACGATCTTCCAGCGCAGGTTCTCATGCGGTTTCTCAGCTGTGTCTTTCATCATTTTGAGGTACCATTGGTCATTGGTACCTTCTGACCAGCTGAGTGAACTTAGCGTTACCCCCTCTTCTTCATACATTCGGGATAGGGCATCAGGGACATAATTGAGTTTTCCTTCTTTATGGACTACCTCAAAACTCTGTCCTTGCAACCGCAACGCCCACCCGCACAACCGGCCTGTGGGGTTTTTCATGTCGCATAACCATTTAAAGCTCATGTGGTCGGTGACCACCTTGAAATGGTAGCCCTCAATGTACGGACGGAACTTGTCTATGGCCCATACTACTGCTAGACATTCTCGTTCCGGGACGCTATAATTCCGCTCAGCCGAATTCAAGGTTCGGCTGGCGAACTCCAGTACCCTCTCGCCCCCCTCCGTTTCCTGTAGGAGCACCGCACCGATCCCGGTGTCACTCGCATCCGTATTTACGAGCAGCGAATTGCGTACAGCGAATTGCTCGTCCGGTAGAGGGCTCTGAAGTACTGGTGCCGAGGCAATCAACGCTTTCAATCTCTCAAATGCGTACTGTTGGTCTTCCAGCCATTGATATTTTTGACTCTTCTCCAGTAACCTCGTTAGAGGCCCGGCCACGGTGGCATAATCTCTCATGAACCTCCTGTACCAGGATGACATTCCCAAGAATCGTCTCAGCTGCTTCAGATCCTTGGGAGGTGGGTAGTTCAGGACTACTTCAATTTTCTCTGGGTCGGGTCTGATCCCGTCCCGGTTCACTAAAACTCCCAAGTATCTGACCTCTGGCGTACAAAAAACGCATTTCTCCCTGTTGATCACTAACCCTGCAGCCTTTAACTTCTTTAATACCAGCCTGAGTAAGCGCTTGTGCTCTTCAAACGTCTCCGAGATTATGATGATGTCGTCTAGGTAAGCGAGCACATATGGCTCGAGCTCGCTACCGATCACCATAACGATCAATCTCTGGAACGTGGCTCCAGCGTAGGATAAACCATACGGGAGCCTCACAAACTAAAACAGCCCTTTTCTGGGCACTGTAAAGGCCGTCATGGGTTTCGAAGATTCGCCAAGTGGTATGTGGTGATACGCACTTCTAAGGTCTATCGTCGATATATTCCTGGCCCTGCGTAATTTCCGCAGTATGTCTTGCATATACGGTAGTGGGTACGCATCGGGTTTCGTATGGGCATTCACTTTCCTATAGTCGACGCGGAACCTATACGTCCCGTTCTTCTTTTTCACCATAACCACTGGGCTCGACCATCCGCTGTTAGATGGTTCTATTATGCGCTGTTCTAACATTTCCTTTACCTGTTGGTGCATCTCCTGCTCGCTTTTCTCAGAGACGGGGTAGTATCGTTGTTTGATCGGTCTCGTGGAACCGACGTCGATATTGTGCTCTATATCACACGTCAATCCGCACGTCTCTCTTTGACCTGCCAACATCTCGTCCAGAAGGTCTTCCAACTCTTTGTGCTCATTCTCCGTGGCATCAGCTACACCAACGGATGAGAGTGCGGCTACTCCCACCTCTAAGCTGGCTACTTCGCATAATAATTTAGCCTCCGTACCCTTGACGTACATCGTGTCGGTATCTGGGTCGAGCATGGCCCTGAATTCCTTGATGAAATTGACACCGACGTAACACGCATCGTCCAAGTGAGGTACTATGCCTACTCGTATTTCTCTCGTTATGCCCGCCACCGTAATGGGGAGCATAACATGGCCAACCAGTGGGCGGCAAGTACCGTCTGGTAGCTTCACCCGTCCTGTGCACTTCAGGGAGAGTTCTCGCCCCAGTGCGCTGGCCATCTGCAGTCCAACCGCCCCCATGACCGTGCTGGATGCTCCAGCATCGTATAGAGCTCGGAGCCTATAGTCCGTGACTTCGATCGACATCCACCATCGTGTTTCGTCTTCGGGGTTATACTTCATTCCCCACGGTCTCACAAGCTCGTCTTCTTCTACTAAAGAATCGAAGCCGGTGAACGTCTTCGCTCCTGTCTCTCCTTCGGGAGTCGGCTGACTTGGACGTGGTAAGGCGTCCAGGTCGTCTGTCGTCACCGTAACTTCGACTTCCTGAGTAGCTACGATAACCTTAGGCTCTTTCGGAGGCTCCTCCAGTGTCATCTCTCCTTCTGTACGAGAATCGCCTGGCTTCTTTTGGACGTCCACATCCTCCGTCGTAGGCTCGGCTACGACGAGAAGTGTTTCTGCGGGGACCGGTTTCTCGTTAGGAGTGGCTTTGATCTTTTCTAGCCGCTCCCTTGCTCGTTTCCCGAGCATTTAGGGCAATGCTTCCGCATGAACCTTATCTCTCCGCAGCCATAGCATTTAATCGGCTGCGTGGGGTGAAACCTTGGTTTACTCCCTCCTGGCGGGGTGCCAGGAGGTTGCGACCTTTTGGCTCCCCATCCCGTTCGAGTTGACAACCCAATCGGTTTTCCCCCTTTGTCGGGCCATTTGGGGTCCGTTCTGGTCCCCCCGCCCTTTTCGTTCCTGGTGATGCCGCCTTTGTCCGACATGTTTAGCCGAAACTGGCTCAGCTTCTCGTCTATCATCTTGGCAAACATTGCCGTGATGTCAGACGTCGAAGGTTGTGGTTCTTCCTTCGAAATGGCAGATATTTCCGCTTTCTGTTTCTTTACCCCTTGATTGGGCTTATACGCCATCTCGGGTAACAAAGAAGCTTCCGGAGGCGGGGGCAAACGTATGCTTTTCTCTCGTTCCAACGTTTGCTCGGCATCTGAGGCGGCGTCCAGTAGTTTTTCCACGCTAGCGATCTCGCACCTGCGGACCATTTTCTGTAGGTCCGACCGCATATTTCGGTGTAGTAGGTCCAATTCCTGACTATACTCAAGCCTCGGCGATAATTTGTTCATTATGCCAATGAGGCACGTGAGGTAGTCTCGGACCAGTTCATCTGGTCCTTGTGTCCTCAGGTTGGCTTCGTTCCATAGCCTCTGTTGGTATTGACGACTTGTGCCATACCATCTCCTGGCTGAGGTGGTGAAGTCATTCCATGTCCGCCACTTCGTCCGGTTATTCCTATACCAGGTCGCTGCGTTGTCTGTGAAAAGTTCAGACAGCGCTGCCAGAAGCTCATCACCCGTCAGGTTGCTCAACGCGTTGCAATCCTCGATTCGTGCCAGGAATGTGTCTATGCTCTGGTTCTTGCTGCTCGAGAACTTGACGTTCCATTTCCTTACTATTTAACCTACATCTTTATTCGAACCGAACCTAGACGTCCCGTCCAAACTTCCTGGTGTGAATCTTGGGCTTGATGTGTTACTAGGATTGCCACTCCTACGCACATCTGGTCGATCTCTCGGCAGCTGATAGTCGTCATTTATAGTCGTTTGTCGACTATCTGCCCTCTCCCAGGCGCTACATGCCGATGCAGGTGGCGCCGTTGTAGCTCGAGAATCGTCCAGATGCGTATCACCGTGTATTGTGAATGTGTCTTGAAAATTCACATGTCCTGGGCGTCTCGTTTCTTCGTTCCTTGTACTTGACAGGATCTGCTCTCGTTTTAGGGTGTCTACTTGTCGCTGAAGCAACTTGACCTGTGTGAGCAGTTCTGCCAATACGAAGGAGATATCTTGCGGTATTTGGATTTCAGTTCCTTGTGCTGACACTAGCGTGATCATCTGTTCGTTTGGCTGTGTGGCCGACTCCCCCGTTTGTTCAGCGGCTGTTGTTTCGTTGGTTGGCGGTGTCGTTTCGTTGACCTCTGGAGGCCCCCGATGCGACAGTTCCAGGTTTCTGAGCACGTTCGTGTCCGTGATCAGATTTGTCAGGCTGTGCGCGTTTGCCTGGCCTGCCTGCGTGCCGTCTTCAATGTCGGCCGCTATTGTTTCGTCAATGAACTGTCGCCTGCGACGCGCTCTGACGTTAATAGTGTTGCCCTCTTGATCGTCTTCTTCCACAAAATCGTTGGCTGTGTAGTTTCCGAGCAACCATTTCTGCAGGCGATATGCTTGTGCGAAATAGCTGCCCTCTGTGGACATTTTCAACTGAGAGAGCGTCTCGTGTAGCTGCTGACCACTCAGTTCCATCAGCCACGTCTCTACAGCTATCTCCGTCGTGCTGGACATACTGAACTTCTATAGATTGCTGGTTTCGCTCGCAATTTCCTATATGTTTCTCGCCACGCGAGATTTTCGATTTCGCTTTTCTTCGCAAGTGTGTGCGAGTGTGTTAAACACTTAAGGCCCGAGAAAAACTTCGCAATTAGATCTTTCTCTGATGAGCAGATCGTCAGACTGATCTTTCTTACGCTTTTCTCGGTGCGTTCTGTTTCGCAAGATCGTCTTTATTCTATTTTCTGAACTAATCACGGGTTTCTGTTTCCTCTTTCGTTCTATGCAAGTATTCGGATTCGAATCTCGCTTCAAACCGGTGATTTTAATAGTTTTTTTTCCAATTTTGTTTTGACCCGATGACCTCGAGTAACCAGGTTCAAATCTCGGTTTGCATGTTAAAAATGTGTGTGGGTTTTGACGCAACGATTTTCGAAACGAAAAATGAGTTCGGCTTCCGTTTAGAAATAATTTTGACTCAGAAAAAAAAAATTTAAAAAAACTGCCAATTCGAATTATTTTGAAGACTTTGGAAATTCGAATCGTCAAAAATTCAAACCACTGATAATTTGAAAATCTCAGAAAAAAATTAAAAGGATTTGAAAACTATAAGAACCTCGAAAAGTCCTCAAAAATTCAAAAATTTAAAAAAAAATAAAAAATTCATCAATTTCAAAAAATTTAAAAATTCAAAAAATTCAAAAATTTGAAAATTCTTAAAAATTCTAAAATTCTAAAAAAAAAACAAAAATTTGAAAATTCCAAAAAATCAAAAATTCGAAAATTCTTAAAAAATTCTAAAATTTTGAAAACCTGAAAATTTAAAGCCTAAAAAAAATCCCAAAAGGATCCGATCCCTCGAAAGTAAATCCAAAAAATTTTCCGAGAATTCGAAAATCCATATGTCCATAAATTTCTACAATCCAAAACAAATCGAAAAGTCTGAAAATTTAAAGCTTCAAAAAAAAGCTTAGAAAATATTTATCTTTCGAAATAAAACCCAGAAAATTATTAAAAGTTCAAAAATTCAGAAAATGTGAAAATTTAAAAAAAAATAAAAAAAAACAAATTAAAAAAAATGATTTTTGCAATTATTGTTTATTAATATTTAATAAACAATAATTTCTCTTCGGAGTCGCACCTGAAGCGGGGCCCCTGTGTCGCGTACGTACGGCCCGTTTTTCGTACACTTGCTGTTGAGCCGGCTAATCATACTGCCCACTGCGCAGCCGCGCTACTCTACTATATTCCACACACACTTCTCTGCCGTGATTAGCTACTTTTGCTCTGACTCGCCTTAAATTATTATTTCGCTTTTGCTTGGCCTGTTCCTTAGTTATAATTGTTGATTAATTATTAATAAAATATTTCCGATATTTTAGTCAGAGCAAAAATAATCTTATGTGATTTATTATGTATTCGCACTCTCTGCTCACCTACCTCGCACACACTTTTGTACAATCCGGTGTTTCGGTTTTTCGCTCGATTCGCGTACGCGTGCTTGGCCTGCTTACACGTTTAAATAAAATTTTGCGAATCGTTTTAAATTTATTTTTATTTAATTAACACTTCTGAAAATTGTCTAAATATTTTCCGTTAATTATTAATTAATTGCGTGAATAATATCGGAAGGGCGCCATCTGTAACAGGTACGACAATTGTTTATAACAATTGCCCCTGGCTAATAAGCCTTCGGCTGAGCTGCTATCGCGCAAAGTTAGCACAGCACGCAACGCGTGCTGGTGTACGCCTTTGCCCCTACCGGGAGTAAGCCAGCGGCGCAACGCCGCTGAGATTCTGCCTGGCTGCCGCTGCTCTGGCTGTCCTAATGCAAAATTCGCTGAATCACGGTGGATTCAGCTCCGTGTGGAGTCACCTCGACGCACGGATTTTCGCGACGTATAAGGAGCGCGAAAGCGCGGGAAGTTACTTGTCGTAACGCGCCAATATATTTACTTTCCGCGTTTGCCTAACTCGGTCGGGGAGCAGGCGGGTCGTAGGGAAAATTGATTTACGCGGGTCAATCTTTTAATAACAGAATAGACTATATTTGACAATGAATAAATTAACAACAGTAGAACACTGAATATAGACAATGGTATAAACAACGGTGAATTTAACGATAAACATCAATTGGGATATGAAAGTCGCGCAGGCCAAGCGACGGTGCGCGCCCAGCTCGTTCGCTGCTGGACGCGTTGCCCTTGCGATGGGCCGCACGCGCGTCCGGTGTCACGGCACCTTGGCGTACTCTAGGGCGCGGTGCCCGCGATGGGCAGCCCTGTACGCCGTTCGCGGCTCGTAATATATATATATAAATGTACCCGCGTGGGCTAGCCTTTACCTCGAGTTCCGCGGTGACGAACGTTCGTCTTCTGTCTCACTCTCTCTCGTTCGCTCTCCCTCTCTCGCTGTCTCCTTCTCCGCCTCGTTCCTTTATCTTCTCGGGCTCGCCTTCGCACTGTCGGCACAACGGGGAGATACCGCTGTCGCTCTATCCTCGTGTTATGTCGTCGCGGCTACAGGTCGCTCGGCGTGCTGAATGTCCTGCGAGGGAAGAATGTCGGCGGAAGGCTTTTCTGATTGACGCGCACGGGTCGAACACTCGACCAATTGTGTCACGCTCGAGGCATCAGCGCGGCTAGACGCCGCGCCCCCAGGCGCGTTCTCTTTGGGTAACTACCCTCGGCACGTGCGCGTTGCCTATAGTGCGAACGATGGTATCTGGCGCTCATTTCGTTACAATATTCATACCAAGTTCTTGTAAATCTCCTATTATTTCTATTTTAGTGTCTTGCTCAATATTAGCAATATCACTATCCTTTTTTAATAATAATATGTCTAATTTAAATCGACCATCAGTGATTGCTCCAAACAACTCATTTTCATTGTTTTTATTTCTTTGGATCAAACTATTTCTTAAAAAACCTTGAATTTCTGTAAATAATTTACCCAAAACAATATTTTTATTTAAATTAATAGTTTTTTATAAGTATTCTTAAATGTATATACTTATGTATCCTTTTTTTTCGGGATTTCATCAAATTTAATTTTTATCGGTTTCAAATTTTTAAATATGTTTGATTCTCCTAACCGTGTTATAGTTGAACAGCGATATAAATTAAGTTCATACTCTAAATTTCCTTTAGAAAAAATTTTTGCTTCACTGTTTCCAAAAGTATTTTCTGAAAATAAATGAAGTTTTTTAATAATAGAAAATTATAATAATCGAAACATATTTGTTTATATAGTCTAGAGGATTTCAATCTGTGAAAAACTGTGAAAATTGTGACAAATGTGTGATAAAATGTATAAAACCATGCAATTTCCTTATTTTATTGTACAGTGAACATCGAACATTGCTCCCTCGAACACTAATTTACCTCGAACAATGCACCAGCAAAATTTCGAACACGGCTCGATTAATATTTAAGAACTTAATACCTCGACTTTTTCAATGCAAAATTTTATGACCATACGACAATCTTAATAATTTACATTATAATTTATAGCTATATAGAACTTCGACTTATTAACGTAATTAGCTGGCAGGAAAGTTAATTAATTTGATCAGTTTTCGAGGTTATTTGTGAAATTAGGCACAAAACTGTCTTCATTATTACTATTATAAATCTAAAAAATATGTAAAAAGAACATAAATGATATGTATAACACATAAATAAAATACATGCAAATTAATTTAGATTTATATGAGTGAAATTTTTAAGTTTTTCATAATATAATATAACAAGATATATTGTTAATTTAAAACAAAAATTAAAGTAATGTAAATTCTTATTACATTCAAAAGAATTATTTTTTTTTAATTATATTCATTAATATTAAATTTACATATATAGATTATTATATACGAATTAAAAAGAGCTTTACAATATTACATTCAAATAAAAAACTAAATTAAAATAAATATATATGTTAAAAAATACAATACTTAAAACTAAATATAAATAAATGTAAGTATGAGTTACATATACTTATTTATAAATGAATTAAATAAAACATAAATTTGAATGTATAAAAAAGCTTAATTAACAAAACAAAGAAAGGCGCCAATCTATTTACCTCCCGGGTGGTGTGAAAAAATAGAAAAGCTTCATAAAAACAAAAAATTTCATGATGCTTTGGGGGTTGGCGAGCGTAGCGAGCAGGGGGTACCCCTAGTATATATATATATATATATATATATATATATATGGGTGGTTCTCTGACAAATCGTGCGCGGAAAAAAATGGATTTTCCAAAAATATTTTTTTTATGTTCCTATAGTGTGTATGAGTATCCCTGAATTATTTCAGATTTTTTCCATCATTATTTTCCGAGTTACAGAGGGTCAAACTTGGCCATCTAAGCATTTTTTGCATTTTTTGGCCATACAAATTAATTTATAACTCCTCAGGGAAGAATTTTTCACAAAAAACATATACATACTTTTTTTTGTAAAATTTTCTGTAGTTTGCATTAAAAATACTTGCAAAGTCATATATATATATATATGTGTGTTATAACTATCTTATATGCCAATTAAACCTTAAAATGCTGATTCTGAGAGTTCGATCAAAGCCTCGACCACCAAAAAATTCATGGAGATAACTTTTTATAGTGCAAAAGTCCCAGTATAGGTCCCAGAATGGAGGGGAGCCTGTATCTTAGTCTAAAAATTAAGATAATCATCAATTCATGCTAAAAATGATTAAAATCATAGTTAAAACTTTTTGGAAAATCCATTTTTTTTCGCGCACGATTTGTCAGAGAACCACCCATATATATATATGTATATTAATAACTTAGTAACTTAATATATATATATATATATATATTAAGTTACTAAGTTATTAATATACATATATATATATGGGTGGTTCTCTGACAAATCGTGCGCGAAAAAAATGGATTTTCCAAAAAGTTTTAACTATGATTTTAATCATTTTTAGCATGAATTGATGATTATCTTAATTTTTAGACTAAGATTAAATTATTATGGCTCATATAGGTGCTATCTACGTAAATGATCTATAAATATATATACATATAATCTTTTCTAACTTTATTTCTCGATAATAATATCTATACATCAAATTGCATTTATCGCTAATAACTATAAATAATTATATATCGGTTCATTAACATTTAATATGCCGCCATAACTTTACTCGCTTCCTTAATTGTAACATTTAATTTTATTAAATCTATAATTATAAAACCCCAAAATTTACTACGATAATTTTCTATAATAATTATAAACCCCAAAATTTTCTACGTTAATTCCCTATAATCACCACGACTCTACTTATTTCCCGCTTTTAACTACTTCGCTAAAGGACTATGGTTGCACGTGGGCGGTCCAATGGCCGCTCCCGCCTTTACTAGCACGCACCAAGTGCCGACCGCGTTGCCGGTATTTTCTACCACCTGTAAATAATAAAATTGTCTCGAACTCGGGAACTCTCGACCTAAAACAACAAAAAAATATTCGGCGGCGAACACACACACTGTAGCTCCGACTCTCTACCAAGTCGACTGCACTGAAACAAATAAATATGTATGGAAGGATCTCACCAAGTAATTTTTCAAGGCAAAATTACAAACTCTCTTGAATCTTAATGTCGGGCGCTTTGTGGGCAAATAACTGCCGATCAATAATTACTCACGTTACGAACTACGAGTATCTATCTCAGAGAATTCTAGTACTACTCGGACACGCTTCCTTTCCTCCAGGCGGACAGCTAATTTTCTTGTAGTAAGGTAAAATGTGACACGACTGTCTGCGGCGAAGGCTCCGGACGGAATGGGCAGGGCGGAAGGACTCGAGTCCTCTCCTCGTGGCGTCTTTATACCCTAGCTCACTCTATTCTGCCTTACTCGATCTTTTCTCCTTTACTAACACCTGTGGGCATAGGCCCTAAACTCGATTTTTACTAGAGTAGTAACCGGAGGTTAGTTTCTGCTCTAGTTTTACCCGTCATGCAGTTCGCCACGGGACGCGCGTAATTTAAAATATTAATAGCGCCCTCTATACTGCACGCTTCTCCGATACTCATCCCATTACTCGATATTTATTACATGCCAACGGACGGAGCGCGAGGCGTTCATTGTAAACGCGCCTTGCTCCCTTCTCCGTGCGCGCGCCTCTCTTCTAATCTTATTTGATGCTTCGTCCTCCGTCTCTCT
The DNA here is from genome assembly GCA_949152435.1 of Gastracanthus pulcherrimus. Classification (NCBI taxonomy): domain Eukaryota; kingdom Metazoa; phylum Arthropoda; class Insecta; order Hymenoptera; family Pteromalidae; genus Gastracanthus; species Gastracanthus pulcherrimus. Next base: position 63,171,939 of record OX424575.1, read on the forward strand.
CTTGCCGCTCGGCTCTCCCTTTACTCTCCCAGCTCGGTTCCATGCGCATGACACGCGCTCGCCTCCTCATCATCTGCTGCCGTCGTCGTCCTTACGGATGATGCCGTTGAGCCTCCTCGCGCTCCGATCGCTCTCTCTCGGGTGCCCGCGTACGCGAGTGTGTATGTGTGTGTGAGTACGTTTCTTCTGCTGCCGCCGTGCTGCCGCTACTGTGTTGCTGCTGCTGTGATGCTGCTGCTGCCTCGGCCCCGCGGCTCGCGGCCGCTCGTGTCGTCCCCTGTTTCTCTCTTTCTAGGGCAGCTGCTACCTGAAACAAATATCGGCCTCGACCTCTTCTCCGGAGTCGCCGCTTCCTTATGCTACTCAGCTTGTCTGGAGGTGTTTGCTAAATCTGCTGCGGCTTTTGTGGTGTATCTGTGCTGGTGGTGTGTGTGTGTGTGTGTGGTGTTGCACCGTCGATCTCCCCCCGGGAAACATAAATAATATTCGCGGTTTATTATCTTAATGAAAAATTAGCAATTTAAAATAGAGTGCGTTCGGTGGTTTGGTGCGTGCGTGATTCCGTCCGGAGTTTGTTTATCCCTCCTAATTGACATTAATACATACCCATTATAACCTCACCTTACTTCTCTATTTACACTTTCGTTTTGGCATTTTACATGCCACAATAAATATATATATATATATATATATATATATATATATATATATATATATATATATATATATATATATATATATATATATATATATACATATACATATATATACACACACACACACACACACACATATATATATATATATATATATATATATATATATATATATATATATATATATATATATATATATATATATATACATATTTGCACGTTGGGTTGTACTGTTCAGCACTTTCTCGTAGGTTGAATAATATATATTGCTCCCGAAACCATCTCTCTCTCTCTCACTCTCTGTCTCTCTCTCTCTCTCTCTCTCTCTCTCTCTCTCTCTCTCTCTCTCTCTCTCTCTCTCTCTCTCTCTCTCTGCCTGATGCACTTTGCGTGCCAAGTGCAGGTTATGAGGGCCATATAGTGTGCTCCATAGTTTTTGATAGGTATTTAGATGTTCTTATTATTTGTAGACCCTAATTAGGTACTTATAAAAATATTCCAATAAAAATGAAATTTTAAAAGGTTAAAATGCGGCAAGTATGATATGTTTTTCAAACTCAACATTATTTCTACGAAAAATTAAACTAATAAAATTTACTTAGCTTTGAACTTTATAATAATTAAACGTGATTTCAATTTATGAAAATATCTAACCATAATATTCGTCAAACAAGTATTGCAAACTGGGATCAGAGGTAGAATCTTTTCTTCGTAAAATTATTGAGGAATATTTTCAGTTTGATATTAGAACCTTATTATAGTTATATACACTACTTGTCGGACAAATTGTTAAACTTACACAATAGTTTGTCAGTGTATTCACGATGATCCAACTGTTTATATATGATCTTAAACTTGAAACAGAACTTAAACGAGTGTAAATAATAAAGCTCTTAACCCAAAACCCATAATATAACCCAATTAACCTAAGTTCGAGCAATTTGCAATAAAATACAAGCTTGCTTGGATTGTAGTTGATTTAAGGTTTAACGTCTAGATATGCTTTTGATGTATAAATATGCTTATTAGTTACAAACGGTGTCTAAGAGGTTTTGATATCATTATAATAATTCATTTATATATCTATTTTTCAGCACTGCTTGTCAAAAAAGGAAGTCTTTCACATTTCTGCATCCCTCCGCAGAATAATAAAGTAGTAGAATAATTAATTCGTAAACCTTGTACTTATTTATTGTTATAATTAAAGCTAATTAATAACTTTTATATTTAAAATTGATTCCAGATTTATTTTTTGATAAAATTCCCTATAGTACACGAGCTTCGTATGCAGTTTTGGAGTATTTCATAAAATATTCGTCAAGGTCATTTGGTTTTCAAATATTAAATGAAATATTCAGATAAACCGCCAAATCATGGACATGTTCCACGAAAGATTCAATAAAGCCATTTGCTCTTGTAAATATTACAGAAATATTTCTAAAACATTTCATGTAATGTTACGATAAACATTTCTGAAATATTTTTGTAATATTCCACGAAAGATTCAGTAAAGTCGTTTGATCTTGTAAATATTACAGAAATATTTCTAAAACATTTCATGTAATGTTACGATAAACATTTCTGAAATATTTTTGTAATATTCCACGAAAGATTTAGTAAAGTCGTTTGATCTTGGAAATATTACAGAAATATTTCTGAAACATTTCATGTAATGTTACGGTAAACATTTGTGAAACATTTCTGTAATATTCCACGAAAGATTCAGTAAAGCTGTTGGATCTTGGAAATATTACAGAAATATTTCTGACATATTTCATGTAATGTTACGTTAAACATTTATGAAATATTTCTGTAATATTTCAAGAAAGTTTCAGTAATGCCATTTAATCTTGGAAATATTACAAAAATATTTCTGAAATATTTCATGTAATATTACGCTAAACATTTCTGTAATATTTCTGAATTATATAGTGTAATATTTCATTATATAGTAATGTGTATAATTTGGAATATTTGCATAATATTTCGGATATATTTCAGGAAATATTATGTGAAATATTCGTGAAATATTTCTTGAACATTACATGAAATATTACAATGTCCCGTAAAAGCGGACATAACAATATTACAGTAATATTTCATTGAAATATTTCTGTAATATTGCAAATCTTACAAGAAATATTACAGTTGTATTTAGAAAATATTTCATGCTGTGTGGGTAATTAAAGAAGGCATTGTAGTTTTATAGCATTTTCTGAATGTACTACTCATGATACGTCTGCAGTTTATATTTTACAAGGAAAAATTATTCCTGAAATAAAGAAAAGATTTCCGAAAATGAATAAGATTATATACGTTACAGATGGTGCAAAGCAGCTCTATAAAAACAGATATCAAATAATAAACTTGATAAATCATGAGTTAGATTTTCAAATAACGGCACAGTGGCATTTTCATGCTGCTGCTCATGGAAAGGGTTCGTGTGACGGAGTAGGGGCCGTGTTAAAAAGAGAAGCTACTCGTATCAGCTTGCAGGCCAAAGCTACGGACGCGATTTTAAATTCAAAACAACTTTATGACTGGGCGAGATAAAAGTTGCAAACAATAACATTATTTCACTATTCCCAAAAAGATTATCAAAAAACATCAAGATCACTAAATAAAATATTCTCAACTGCACCATCTGTTACAAAAATTTCAGAAGGACACGCGTTTTTAGTTTCTTCCGACAAAAAAATGACTGTGTTTAGATACTCTAATGCACCAAATCCATTATCAATAATACAATATTAATAATTGAATTTTAAAAATGTTAAACAAAATAATACAAATATACAAAAAATGACAATAATTAAAAAATTAAAAACTTTTAAAAAAATTAGAAATTACAAAATAAGAAAAAAAGAAAATAATGCGTGCTATGTACTAAAGACACTGTCAACCCTGAAAAACGCAGAGAGCGTTCATAGGAATCATTAAAAAAGTTGCATAATAACTATATATCAGTAAGCAGTTATTTTAATTGAACATATTTGAGTAGAAGTAAACAAATAAAATTTAGCTTCGTGTTAATATTCAGCGACTCAAACTTCATAAAAATAGTCTCCGTCAATAATGTTCCTCAATAGACTTACGTTTTCTGCCACGTGAAACAGCAATTTTGGGGTGTTTTTTGAGGTTAGGGCCGAATGCTTGAGGTATCGGTAAAAAAGAGGGTCCGATTCGTGTTCAGCAGCTCAAAATACATAAAAATAGTCGTTGCTTGAAATTTGTCGGAACTCCTGTGATTTCTAACAGCTTGATCATTGCGTAAAGTAGTATTTATTTAAGGTTAGGGAACGTGCAGCAACGTCTGAAAACGAAATTTTGAAAATAGCCACGCGCTAATCGAAAGTACATAAAAAATTCTAAATTTTCCATATTTTTAAAAGTTTTTAGGTCGAAAGGAATTTTGGGCAGCGCGGTGTTCCTGTTGACGTGGATCGTCACACACACACACACACACACACACACACACACACACACACACACACACATATATATATATATATATATATATATATATATATATATATATATATATATATATATATATATATATATATATATATATATATATATATATATATATATATATTAAGAAAACATAACCTTCCAAAATTTATAATTATGTGCATTTGACGGTCATTACAATCCATGTCATATAAATGTAAAATTAATGTTAATCATCTTAAAATGAATTATTTATTAATTTTGGTAAGTGATATTCTGTGAAAAACACTAAACATAACCAATTTAAAATTATAAAAAGAAACTACATTTGATTATACTAAAAATACTTTCGTAATTTCATGTAAAAATGTGTGTCATGATTGTCATGATACATAACAATTTATTTATTATTTAATTTGTCACCTCTGGTTATGTGCGTATCATAAGACATGATTGTTGAATCAAATCAATCCGAGATAATCTAACTTTTTTAAACAACAATGTTCCCCCTTTATTTATCAAATTCACTTTAATCATCATAAAATGCATTATTTCCATATATTACCTATCCAAGTCATTAGAAGAATTTCAATCGATGAATTGCGAAATTAATCAAGCAATATATCAAGTGATATTTTTCAGGAGTTTTTGAGTAACATTCTTTGGTGATATATTTCTGGTGACATTTTCTAGGTGATATTTTTTAGTGACATTTTCCAGGTGATATTTCTTAGTTTCATTTTTTAGGTGATATTTTTTAGTGACATTTTCCAGATGATATTTCTTAGTTTCATTTTTTAGGTGATATTTTTTAGTTACATTTCCTAGGTGATTTTTTTGTGATATTTTTTGTAACATTTCCTAGGTGATGTTTTTGGGTGACATTTTCCAGGTGAAATTTTCTGGGTTATAAATCTATTTGATAATCCTTATAATGTACAATTAATATAAAAATCATAATGAACCCTGATTTTAGAAAAATACGATTTGTAAAATGTAAATCAATTCTGATGATTTTTTTGTCAAACCTTGATAATTCTACAATGTTTACATCAGATTTATAATTAATTATATCGATCATAAAATGCTATTTCTATCACAGTTTGGTAGATGGTATTTTGTATATCCCAACTCAAAATGTTTTTAACATGATTTGTGTACACAAAATAGCTTATACGAAAATAAAGTCCTTCAGTTAATTCGAAAGTCGACTTAAAAAGAATATGTAAAGTGTCCCACACAGCATGAATTATTTAAATGTAATCTTTCAAGAGATATTTCAGTGTAATATTTCTAAAATATTTCTGAAATGTTTCTTGTAATATTATCAACAACAAACATGGAATGTTTTCATGGATTATTTCTGAAACATTTGTGTAATATTTCTTGTAATATTACCAATAACAAAAATTGAAAGTTTTCAGGGAATATTCCTGCAATATTTCAGAAATATCACACGCTATATTTCAGGCAATATTAATGAAATATTTCCTTAAATATGTCACGAAATGTTACAGAAATATTACTGTAATATTACAAGAAATGTTCATTTGAAAATTTTGGAAGCTTTCTCGTAATGTTGCCGAAATATAATTAAAAGAATAAACATTATTATGAAAAACTAAGAGGTCATTACCCTCCGTAATACAATTATCTACCATTGTGCGAAGTTTCAAACAAGAACTTCAAAACCTCAGCTGCGAATGGCATTTGAACGAAATTTCAAAGATTCGAGTCTGTGCTAATATAAATTTTGTTCCAATGGCATTCGTAGAGGTTTGGAAGTTCTTATGTGAAACTTCACACAGTGGTTTTCAGAGGGCAATGATGTCTTGATTTTTCTTAATTCCATTTATTTACTAATTGTAATCAATTGCAGTTCATACCTCGGTCAAGAATTTGAAGTTAGGAATTTCGGCAGGATATTTGAATGATTTGACACCCTCTTAAAAGAAAAATTAAATTATTTGCAAATAAAACGTGTGTATTTGTTTGTCCTAAATACGATCACTATTATTTATTGTTCACGAAGCAATCCTTATAAATTTGCCCCTTTTCGCTATCGCTTTACCTACCGACTCCTGGAATCTCGAGAGGAGCTTCGCTGAGCTCCGCTCGGACAATTGGCAAAACCGTCGTTGTACTATCGTCGAGAACTGGAGCCGCTTCTTGTTATTATTTTATTTATATTAATGTAGCTAACTGACTATATAATTCTTTAGGTGCATGCAGGACTTCCGGTAACTAACTACTGAAGTATGATTTGTTTGAATATTAACAATGCGATTTATTATATGACTAAACGGTTATACAATGGTCTATAAATTTAATTAATTGAATTGGTGATTCGACCGTGAATTTCTAGCTGCTAACAAAATGGTACTAATACGGATTTTTATTATTCAACCCGGACAATTAACCCCCATTTACTCAAGTTGACTCGAGAATTTACTTAGATCGTAGCTACCCTCAAACCCGAGATACATTGACAACTAATATCAATTAATATTCACGCAATTAATCTGAATTATCTGACGCGCTCTGCTCGCTTTGATGGTATAATATATCGCTGTTCGCATGCGGCCTTGCTCGCAATGGCCGCCCTAAGCCTTTCTCGCGCTCGCACGCCAAACCGAACACTAACTGAAATAATCAACAGAAAACTGCAACTACCTGGAACCCCAATCTGAAACAAAGCAAATACCTCAAACTCGGACACGTTTACACACTCCACGACTCCTTCTCCAGACACTGGACAGCAACACTTAATCTGTAATTAAGCAAAGAAATACGGAAAGATCTCACCAAGTAATTTTATCGCAAAAGCAAATTATAACTTCTTTTGAATATTATCTGTAATGCCGGGCCTCTGTGGGCAGAACTCGCCGGTGATAATATTCGCTCATGTTGAAGCAATCTCCAATCAAATAAACTCCT